>JAKOGI010002107.1:5000-7500 GCA_029747015.1 Carnegiea gigantea
GGCGTAAATAGTCCAAGGATGGCTTCTTACCAAACCATAACTCATATGGTGTGGCAGGTATACTCTAGCTTGGCACACAGTTAAGGATATAGGTTGCCGTGTCAACGTATCTCCTTAAAACTGATTGGGAGGTTTGCATGTGCCATCATTGACCTTGACCATGTTAAGCAATGTACGATTCCTGCAGTCCACAACACCGTTTTTTTGTGGGGTGCGTGGAATCGTTAACTGTCTTTATATACCTTTTTCCTTATATGATATCCACGACTTCGATCAATCCGAAGATTTTTAACTCTTCGTTCCAATTGTGTCTCTACTTTTTGTTATGAAGCGTTTGAACATATCGAGTGCCTCGTAGTGTTGAGATAGTAGGTACGCATACCCACGTCGTGAATAACCATCTATAAGGTGATCAAATAGATAGCCCCATGACGTACCTTAGCGTTCATGGGTCCGCAAATGCCCGAGCGGACTAATTATAAGGGACTAGGTGCTCTAGAAGCCTTATCAAAGAGCTTTACTTTGCTAGTTAGACATTACTCACTTTGGCAACTTAACCCTAGTGAGTTGATCTAAAGGATCATCTCTAGTTAGCTAATTTACTCTACTTTGACCCTTGTGATCGAGTCAAGTATGCCTAAAAACAGAGTTCAAAGAAAGCGACAAAGATGGAAGATGTCGAGATAGACGGAAATCAAGAGAGAAAACTAATATCAGAACTAAAAGGCACGAAGGTACGCCGCACCCTAAGAGCGTAGAGACTGTCGTGGAGGAACAACTTATTTCCTTCACAAGTTTGAGCTGACACGTTGCTATATCAAGGACATGTTCCTCACTATCGTCCCTTAAGACAACAGTTGTGAACCCGTTGGGTAGCGATGAAGGTTCACAAAATCAGCTCAGCCTTGGACTATGTGTTTGGTTACTCCCATGTCTGTAGTCCACTAAGGAAGAAAGTTTGGTAACTATTGCTTGGGAGTACACATATTATTTTGGTGTAACTATGAAAGAAGGTACCTTAGTCAGTTCGGGGCGATCCCAAGCGGTGGGTTTCTTCTTTTCACAGTTATAGCACTTTACTTGCACTATAGTCTACTCTCTATTGACCTTGATCTTTTACTCTTCTGGTAACACCTTATTTAGGTTTTAAGTTTTGAGAAGGGATGAATCTGGTCAAAACCGGATGTCAAGCTGATCCCACATGTCCGCAACAGTGAGATAGCCTTTAAATCCCCTTACCAAATGATCATGCATGCAATACCACATAGCAAGCATGCTGATTGATCCTTCGTTGAGCCATTCATGGTATATTATTAGCCTTTCTCTTGATACTGCTCACAAGCAATTATATATATGTTATTCACATCTTTGCCTATCTTAGGGGACTTTAAAAGTCGTCGAGTGTTCTAATACTTTACATTTGTTTTAGAAGAAGCTAAATCTTCTAACACTATGTATTATAGTCTAATGCTATCTTTATTTTCCATTGGTAAACTAATCACCAACCATATCTTAATTATCATATCTGAAAGTACATATTTCAAAATGGACATTAGGCATATTTTCAGGTAATTAAATTATCAAAAAAACTCCATCATTCATGTCGTATGATCAAAAATTTCGCTAAACTTATAATCATCACATACAAGCATGAGTTAGAAGTTTCTATAATTTAATTACTGCGTTTTTTCATAAAATAAATTTATAGAGTGTATAATTTGTTAAGCTAATTAACACATCTAGAAATATCACAAAGATATTTAGCTTTCATCGTGCAAAACAAATTCACACGAAGTTATATAAAACGAATTTATATAGGTACTAATATGTCATTTAAAAGACTTTATTTAATGACATATCAAAGAAGAAATGTTACAAACTTTAATCAATTTGAAACAAATTCATACAATATGCCTATTTAGTGATGATAATACATTATATATATTTGGCCCAAAAATTTTAGCCATGTAAAACATATTTCCACAAGGTTTATCTTATATGAAACTAATTCCTATATTCCGTTATTAGAACAGTTTATTTATTTTCTAGATACATAAGACGAAGTTATACATCGATCATACCTTTCATATTATCATTACATATGGATGTGAATTAGGAGTTTCTTTAAGTTAGTTATTATAATTTCTAAAATTTTGGTTAAACTTATTAACACATTAATTGGTGAATATCACACAGATATCCACTTTCAATTATGCAAAACCTATTCATATAAGCTTTATGAAACTAACTCATAGGAAGTGTTCTAAACAAAGAACTCCTATAGCGTAAATTTATATTTAACTCTAATATTATTACGAAAATAGCAACATTAAACATGAGATTATGTTATATAAAACTAATTCATATAACATATTACTAAAATATATTCGACATATATTATATTATTATTACATAAACGATAATACAAAATAAATATGATAATGATATAAACATATTAAATAAACTCATAATTATTTTCAGCATATAAGACTGACTCATA
>JAKOGI010002107.1:10000-90000 GCA_029747015.1 Carnegiea gigantea
GATAACATTTCGACTCTATTTGTTGACTAGTGTTGAACTAGGGATGTTGGGTGTGGCTCTCCACTTTTCTAAAGAAATGGATAAACATGTACGAGGTACCAGTTGGAGTTGTCAATAAGACTCGAATAGGGCTACAAGCTTACGGTGGCATTGTAACAAATCAAGTTCGAGTCCACAGAGACTTGATTAAGCTATTAGGTTATATTCCATCGAGATATGCTAAGCAAATCCAAATTTGAGAATAAAATTTAACTATGCTGCTTATCTGTTCTAGTAGGTAAACAATCAAGGAATTTATTTAAATCAAGTAACTTTCAAACCCAAGAATTAACCAAGTGCCTCTTCTTAAGATGGGCAGTTCCAAAAACAATAATCGAATTATCAAACCCCTCTTTTAACGTTGCATAAAATTCTTGAACTAATTAACTACCGTTTCTCAAAAATTTTTGATTAATCTAAGATCATTAAAACTAGAACTATCAAATTTAGGGGTTTCTTTAACGATTAGTCTTTCTCAAGATCCACTCACTTAAGTCAAATCTTAGTTTTTCAAAATCCAGTTTCACCTTTGAGTTCTTCACCAAATGTCTCAAACAAGTAAGAAATTGATCAAGTTTCCTACCAACCTAAGATTCAATAGAATAAATCCAATAAATCCAAAGCACTTTTAGATTAAAACAACAATTGGTTTAATCACAACAATTCAACTAAATCCCAAGATTAACAATCCAAAACTCAATATAAAAATGAACAATAATCTGAAAGTATAAAAATCTAAAGAGAAAAGAGAAGAGAAGGGAGAAGAATTGCTCAGCTGATGCGTGCTTGAACTATCGTTACAAACGTTATCCAGAATCCTTGAAATCTTCACCTTCAATTTGCTCCCAACTCTCCCTAGTCTAATCCAAATCCTAACTAGATGGTGGGGTGGATATAGAGGAAAATGGAATGGATGGGATGAGTGAGGTTGGGATCCCTTGTTTTGTAGTGAAACTCCTTGGAGCCAAACAGTCGCGAGAAAAAAAGACATTAAAACTGCCTGGGAGTCGAAAAGTCATGAGAAAAAAAAAAAAGCCTTGAGGGAATTGAGGACACGACGGGCCGTGGACACCACCACGGACCATCCGTGGTGGCCACTGCCTTGATGTTCTCTTATTCTTCTCTTTCTTCCATGGGCATGATGTCTGGGGGTGTCTGTGGTGAGCCATAAGAATGACGTTTAAGGGTCAATTCCTAATTAAAATGGTCTCAAAACTTGCAAAAGTCATTAAAACACTATATCTAAGTGTAAAATGAGATTTTTGGGGTAACACTAAGCACAAAACTTATGAATCTCCTAAAAATGCATTAAAATGACCCGAAAATGATATACTTTATGGATACTTGTCAAACTCCGCTGTGCTTGAACGGTTTATTATCCTTAAGCAAACACTAGAGAAAACCAACAAGTGGAGATGCATCTAGGATTCAAATACACAACAACCTCCTTAAAGTAGGCAAGTCATAGTATATTACAAGCCAGAATAGCAATTAATGGCACCCCAAATAGCGCGCAAGTCATTTCGAAATTAGGAGCAGGCGAAGGCTTTCAAAAACGTATGCAACCACAAGTTAGATATCAACCTTAATCACCCTAAAGAACCACAAAGCACATCATACAAGCACATGGAGTTGAATGGAGCCAAATGGACTTGCAGAACCTCACTTTTGGAAATATGAATCACTGCTACTCATGTATTTGAAATATAACATAGGTTCACTCAAGACTCATTCCAAAGATGCAATCTACCATAGGCTTACAAAGACTCTTAAATTCGTCACCACTAAAATGCAATGTGCAAAAGACAATCAAGAGGACTTTATAATGGGGTATTGTGGACTAGAAAGGTTCAGAGAAAGGAATGGACAAATGCAGTTGGACAATGTGAAGCTACTTAGCAAGTGACTAGGGAGCAACCAACAGAGCACCAATTAACCAATAAGTTGACCAACGCTTCAAACTCAAACAACATAATGAACGTACCCTAATGAATTACATAGAAAATGAATTGACAAAGAAAGGAATTCAAGATATTTACATATTCAATGCCAATCAATTATTCAATTTTTCCTTTTTTTTCTCTTTTTATGTTTTCTCCTTTTTTTGGCTTTTTTTCGCAACATGACTTTATTGTCCTTTTTTGCCTTTTTCTTCAACATATCTTTTTCCCTTTATTTTTCTTTTTTCTTTTTTGGGTAATGAAACAGAAATTGCAATTATTAAAAGGCATGGGATGACTAACTATTAAGTCATAACCTATATATATATATATATACACACACACATACACGCGCGCGCACACACACACACACACACACACACACACACAACCCAAACAAGAGGGAGCTAAAGTAAATGCTTAATATCATCAATCCCTCAACAAACCAACATACCTAAACCACCTTAAACTCAATTATCCCCAAAATCACCCACTACATAGATGAACTGATGCTCCATAGGCTTGGTTTAAAGGTTAGGAACATGTGTTTGCCCAACGGCTAATATGAACGGATAACAACAAAGATGGATATACGCTCAAAGGTGCCAACAACAACAAAGGGAATAAACTTGTAATACAAGGGTAGGCTATTTGCTATGTGGTTAAAATGATCAAAGAAAGAAATGTCTCTATCATATCATCAAATATGCACAAGCTAATATGATGTTGAATAATAGTTAATACAAGTTCTAGAGATACAACATGGAAGAGTCATACACATGAAAGAAACATGAGACGAAATATAATGAATTTGTCTAAATAAGGCTTAAAATCTCATAAGATATCTACCAAAGTCTCATTAAGCTCCGAAAATGACTCTAATGTATAAACTTTAGGGCTAAAGACTCTAAGAGATAAAATAGTTCTCAATCAAGGCACGGGTCAAAATGAGAAATATTCATAAAACCTTCACAAATTTTAGCACTGAAAAGGGATTACACGTCAAAAGTTACTCAAGCTGATGAAAGCTATCGTCCTTAGCAAAAACATCATTGGAGGTTATCTCAAACTAATCCACACCATCCCTACATATAGTCCTATATACAAATCTAAATGTGACATGCTAATGCAAACAAAAAAAGAAACCTAAAACTGTATGCTTTAAAAAGTATGCAAACTAAAAACAAAATGAAATACATGAAACTACCCTCCTCCTATGCTTAGATAAAGTATTGTTATCCAAAAGAAAAAATGTAAGAGAAGGGAAAGGGAAAACAAAAGAGAATAATCTCACGAGGGTAGGTGCTGGATGCACCTAAGCTAAGGCGTCCTCACAAACTGGGCACATGGAGCATCAGCCACTGCATCACGACTTTGAGACTTTACTCATCAAATCAAACATAGTCAAGGCCCACAAAAGCTTGTCAAACACCGTAGTATGGGGCTCATAAGTTTGGCTACAAGAGAGGATGAAGATGAATATAACAAAGAAAGTTAGTACTCTCCTTAATAAATTAAACGCCATAGAAAAATCAAAAGAGAAATCAAAGAAAGTATCCTACATGATTTTTCTAGGTGCTTCTAATAGGTGCATGCAGTTTGGGTCAAAGGAGGCATTATACCTGCTAAAGTAACCAAGGGACATAAAATTATTAACATTCCCACCAAGCATACTAAACATGTTACCCTTATATCCCAAATCAATATTTGCATCACAAATCATAGGATTTTCAATAGGCGTCTCAATGTATTACTCAGGGGAAGGAGAGGATAATGAACAAATAGGTGAAACATGCAAATGATGAAGGGAATTAGGGAGAACATTATTACACCCAAGGCTAGGAGACTCCTCATTCATAAACACATCATGTGACCCCTCCAAAGGAGTCTCAACTAGATCATACACCTCATCTAAAGTATCTTCTGACTCAAAACATGCATCAGCAACATCAAACTTAGCAACAAACCCAAAAGCCTCACCCACCTTGAGCCCTTTGCACTGAGCTAAAGGAAATGATGAATCGGGTAAGGTCAAGAAAACATCAGTATTGTCCTTAGGTGATGTAAAGTCAGATTGCGCATAGCATGCATAATAAGGACATAAATATATATTATGGTCAAAAGGATTATACAAGTTACACCAAAAAGGAGTGCAATAAGATCTAGCATATAACGCATAAGGATCAAAACATGAATATCTTGAAACATAACTACCCTTCTCAAATTCAAATGAATCCAAGTAATCCACTCAAGCAAATACCACGCTTTATCAACATTTTTACCATGAAAACCCCAATACTCTAAAAGAATAAGGGTTTCGCCATTCATGCCCTCATCAGCAATGTCAAAAGTTTCCCATTTACCTACATAATAACCACATTCAGTAAGAAATGCATGTAAACGCTTAAAATACCTCCAAAACAATTCATGTCGAATTGCGGAAAATGGAGAATAGCCATTGTTTTTTCCCCTCAAAAATTTTAATAATTTTTATTTTGGACTTTTTTGTTTTTTTTCAAATAAAAACAAAATGCTTAGTCAAACCTGTTGAGAAAAACCTAGTATTCGACAATAATTTCCGACAACAGCGCCATAAACCTAATAGGACCGCAAGTGCACGGTGGTGCTGCAGCAAATCAAGGTCGATCCTATAGAGGCTTGGTCAAGCTATTGGGTTATATTTCATCAAGATATGCTAAGCAAATCCAAATTTGAGAATGAAATTTAACTATGCTACTTATCTAATCTAATAGGTAAATAATCAAGAAGTTTAATCAAATGAAGTAATCTTCCAACCTAAGAATTAATCAATGCCTCTTCTATAGATGGGTAATTTTAAAACCAATAATTGAATTATCAGATGCCCTTTTCAAGGTAGAATGAAATTTTTAAATCTAATCAACTACCATTTCTCAAGGGTTTTTGATTAATCTAAGATCACCAAGAATGCGATTATCAAATTTAGGGGTTTCTTTAATGACGAGTATTTCTCAAGATCCACTCACTCAAGTTGAATCTTAGTTTTTCAACATCTAGTTTCACCTTTCAGTCCTTCACCAAATGCCTAAAACAAGCAAGAAATTGATCAAGCTTCCTACTAGCAATTTAACGTCTAAGATTCAATAGAATAAACCCGAAAAATCCAAAGCACTTCTAGATCAAAACAAGAATTGGTTCAATCACAACAATTCAACTCAATCCCAAGATTAACAATCCAAAATGTAACATAAAAATCAATAATAATATGAAAGCATAAAAATCTAAAAAGAAAAGAGAAGAGAAGGAATAAGAATTGCTCAGCCAATACACATTTGAACCGTCGTTACAAACCTAATTTGGAATCCTTGCAATCTTCACCTTCAACTTGCTCTCAACTCTCTCTAATCTAATCTAAATCCTAACTAGATGTGGGGTGGATATGGAGGAAAATGGAATGGATGGGATGAATGAGGTTGAGATCACTCTTTTTATAGTGAAACTCCTGGAAGCCGAATAGTCACGGGAAATAATGGCATTTGAACTACCTGGAAGTCAAAAATCTACGAGAAAACAAAAAGCCTTAAGGGAAATGGGGACACCACCGATCGCGGGCACCACCGCGGACCATCCTTGTGGAGGCCACTGCCTCGATGTTCTCTTACTCTTCCCTTTCTTCCCTGGGCATGGTGACTAGGGGCATCCATGGTGAGTCATAAGAATGACTTTTAAGGGTCAATTCTTTATTAAAAAGATTTCAAAACCTGCAAAAGTCATGCAATCACTATACCAAAGTGTAAAATGGGATTTTTGGGGTAAAAACTAAGTATAAAACTTATGAATCCCCTAAAAACGTATCAGAATGACCCTAAAATGATATGCTCTATGGGTACTTATCAGACTCCTGCTCGGTCAATAAGACTCCAGCTTGAAAATGTTGACACATAGCTCTTTGCATATTTCAGGTAGTACCACAATAACAAGGATGCTTTTCCTAGCTGAATCCAATGTAACTTGAAATTCTGAGGCAAAAGAAGAAATAGATTTGAAAAACACCATAAGTAACTAAAACGATAAGAAATTGACCAAATCCACATTTTTGAGAGATTCAAAACCAGAAAAGAATCAATATTGATAAGTTCTAAAAAGGACACTAAAGTAATAACATATCTTCATAGTGAAAAGTAATCAATTCCAAATAGCATTTGCAAGGAAAGTAGATGTGGATGGAGTTTCTCATGGTATGGCTTATGTCACAGTTTGCTAACCATAATAAGGTCTAACATCATCATGCACAACTTAGATAGGGATAATGTAAGACAAAAACAAATCATGCCAAGGATGTTTTAACATACTTCTCCTTCTGCCTCGCCCCTTTTTTTTTTGTCACAAATTTTCTCTTACAAAGCAAGTAGACGTGGATGGGGTATGGCTTATGTCACAGTTTGCTAACCATAATAAGGTCTAACATCATCATACACAACTTAGATAGAGATAATGTAAGACAAAAACAAATCATGCCACAGATTTTTTAACATACTTCTTCTTCTGCCTCGCCTTTTTTTTTTTTTTGGTCGCAAATTTTCTCTTACAAAGCATTCTCTTTTCTTTTGGCTCCCTTTGGAGTAGCATCACCTCTTATTTTTCTTTCTTTTATGTAGCATATATGCATATGACTAAGGCTTTCAAAAGTTAACCTGGCACAATTACGGGCTCGACCTGAAAAAATACCTATTTACATATTTAATTAAATTTATTAAATACATTGATAAGTTTACCCAATTACTATGTACTTTTTAGGAGGGATTGTGAAAATATGGGGTTTAATAAAGTTGATATTCGTTATGTGATTGTGATCCTTGTGAAACATAGACAATGGTTGCATTATGATGCTATATTAAAATCAAAAAATTGATTTATAATGCTCAGTAATCATATTTTCATCAAAGTATAAAGTGGGTAAATAGGTAACCGTATAACTTGAACCTGACCTATTTATATTAAATGGGTTAATGGGTAAATTTCAGGTCAACCTATTTAAAAAATAAATAGGTACAAGTCAAGGTTTTCAACCCCTTTAATAAACGGTTAGGTTCAGGTCGAGGACTTCTCAACCCGTTTAAGTTCGACATGAACACAAATTCGACCTGACCTGACCTATTGGACAGCCCCACATATGACACCTTTGAATGGCAGTCAAGTTATCCTCAAGAGTTTCGCTTTACAAATTGCTAAACACAGTCAAAATGTTTGCAAAACTAGTCCACAATTCATGTATGAATGAGAAGAGACATTCCAAAATAGTTCATGTAAATCATATTTAGCATCACAAACATACAATTTGTTCCCTCACAATAGTACGAGCCTTATAGATTGCTATAACATGCATCTTGGTCACTAATGGACAACTCCAGCATAAAACTGACATGGCATGTAACAAGAAAGATGTGTCCCAACAACCCACAGAGTTCGGAAATCAAGAGTACAACCCCAACAACGCAGTTACATAACACATGGATGTAATTAGGATCAACAAAAACATAAATATATGTAGTGTTTGGTCGGTAGGAAAATAGACTTTTCGAAAAATTATTTTCCACAGAAATTGTTTTTTCAAGTAAAATTGATTTTCATTTCACATTTTTCGTTATTTGATACAAAATAAATCATTTCTAATAAAGAAAAAAGAACATCAACTGAATTGTTTAAGTTGCTGAAAATGTCAACTGAATGGCTGTAACAGAGATAAATGTTGACCAAATGAATGAATGTTTAGTTTAAAATTGATATTTGAACTTTTTTTTGCTATTTTCTATTGGATAATCAAGTTTTGATCTAAATTGTTAATGTAGTTTTGGTGACTAAAAACAGCAACTGAATTGTTTAGTGGCGAAAAATGTTGATTGAATTGTCATGCAGGAGAAAAATGTTGGCCAAATGAAGGAATGTCACGCTCAAAATATGATTTGAGCCTATTTCAATCTTTCCTATCAGATTATCAAGTTTCGATCCAAGCCGTTGAAATTGTTTTGGTGGTGAAAACATTGAGTAAATTGTTTAAATATCAACAAATGTCGATTGAATTATCATGATGGGGAAATATGTTCACCAAATAAAGGAATGTCGAGCTCCAAATCTGGATTTGAGCCTATTTTAACCTTTCCTATCTGATGATCAAGTCTCAATTCAAACTATTGAAATTATTTTTGTGGTGGAAAAATTAACTGAATTGTTTAAGTAGGGAAAAATATCGATTGAGTTGTCACAGCGGAAACAATTATTGACCAAATGAAGAAGTGTCGAACTCAAAATTTGAATTTGAGCCTATTTTAATCTTTTTAATCCAATGATCAAGTTTCGATTTAAGCCACTGAAATTGATACAATGGAAAGTCAACTGAATTGTTTAAGTGGGAAAAAATGTCAATTAGATTGCCATGGCGGAGATAAATCTTGATTAATGAAAGAAACTTGAGCTCAAATTTAGATTTGATTTCATTTTAATCTTTCTAATCGGACAATCAGGTTTCGATCAAATGAAAGAATTTTGCTTGGATAATTAAGAGTTTATTTTATCTTCTCAAAAAGGAAATCATTTTCCTCAATTGGGGGAAAATTATTTTCCCTAAAAAATAGTTTTCCATCCTTTATTATGCCAAATAATGAAAAGTTAAAAAACCATTTTCTGGGAAATGATTTTGCTGCCAACCAAACACTACATAATTTTATATTTATTTAACACTTTTTGAGATGAGTGTCAATTCAATTCCTACACTTAATACTAAGTACTAACGAATGAGCTCTGTCATTGATTATCTTATTATCTTCCTTCTAGGAGCGAGATATAGACGCAAACATATAGGATTACCTTAAGCTAGAAATTGTCCAGCTGAGCCCATTGCCGTTCAACTCATGCCACCCTAGTAATAGGAAATCACTTAGAAGATAGATGTACAAACTTTGAAGCTGCACAAGCAGATTCATATCATATAGGGCATTCTGGATATAGGTGAAGTATGATTTACATCACCCTCCTGTCCCCCTCATTTTTTGATACCTTAAAATGATGACCTATCAATGTTTTGGAGAGTTCATGCATTTTGTGTAGTTGGAAGAATGTGTTTTAGCCCAATCTGTATCTTCTATCATGTGGCGTTTAGAGTTTTATGTAATGACTATATATTTGATTTCATGGGTTTAATACATCCATGATTTATTCTGCAACCATGATTTATTACAAACATAAAAAAACAAATAAATAACCTAAAGTTAGAATATCCTTAACAAAAAAAAAAAGGCCCAAATTTTATTGGAGAAACAAAAGGATGGTTTATGCTGAAGGATAGCTATGAACAATGCTAACCCATTTGATCTTGTATTTCTCAAAGTAAACCTAATACAACCTCTATTATATCTATAACTCCCTTTTCAATACTTACCCTTCTAGCTTCCTAATCATGGGGGTTTGATGTTGGAGAACATTAAGGAAATATACTATTTATGTGCAATGAATGAGTAACCATGTTACCAAATTTATGAGTCGAAGTGTGTATAGCTTGACATTTGTGTAAGCAAGCCAAATGCGCCTACAATTAAGGTATATGATAAGACTATAGTGCTTTTATTGTGTGCAAATTGTAATACTAGGCAAAATGAGGGAAACAACATCATTTGTTTGTAACAAGTACGCTAAAACTCATTAAATCATGAAGTCCAAGTATATTTGACGTAGTGACGGTATGTGTAGAATAAATACTCTTAAAGTATAGTATGTTGACTACTATTTTAATAGCAACTAGTATGCTTTCTTGCATGCAATGCACATGATAGGTTTTAAGTTTTTGTCTATAGCAGCGTATATACAAAATAATCAGTCATATAATATTTCATGTGATGCACAAAATATTTTAATTTTTTGAAAAAATAATTTTCAATTATGTTATAGTTATTAGGTGGCATACATTATAAGATTTTCTATGTATTAAAATCGATTGTGATTAATGTAATTGAATATATGCACACATATAATATATTAATGAATTGGATTCACAATATCTTGCATATCATTAGAATTTTTTATTTTACAATAAAATAACACAAAATTATAGCACACTTTTCCGGGTCTAAAAAACCCTCACATATTAATAAGAATAAGATATGTGCGAAGGGAAGATGATTTCACTGCCCAAAAATCATTAAAATATATTAAAACTTTGGGTAAACGTAATGCATGACTTTTGGTATAATGCATTACATGGCCTCTCTAAGGGCAGTCATGTCTGTAAGAGGTAGGATTGCCTACATTTGGATCTTTTCGTATCCTAAATGGGGGACCCATACTAGGAGTTGTTGTTTTTCATAGAATGTATTAAGATGCATTGAATTGTCTTCTGCCACCTTCACATAATAAGGTGGATTTTTATCACAAAAAGTTAAATTATGAAACAATGATATGTGTTAAAAGTTTGAGGTTTTGTTTTCTTTTCCTATATCCATGTGATGCCAAGAAAAAAATTTGCTTTTTTTTCAAAATGTAATAAGTATATGTAATAAGTATAGTAAATTATATTCATAAATTCCTGTAATATATAGAAACATTATTCGAACCTCTGAAAAAAAGTACAACACCATTCCTAGAATTACTTATCAAAGAAAAACAATTAATTATAATATCCTAAACTAATTATGGGTATTCCACTGTTTCCTTTAAAGTTGATTGGGTACAATAGTTTTTGTAATTTATGAAATGTTTACTATTAATGGAATTGATTATTTATTTTAAGATTGCACAGATGTTGCACTATTAATATCACTAGTAGTAGTTATTGTAGTAATAAAAACAACAATAAAAACAACAATAAAGTTGTTGATGATGATGATGATAATGATAATGAGAACAATTACAACAACAACACTAACATCAACAACAATAATAATATTAGAAATTAGAAACCTTTCGTTATGTATTTAATAATTATGCATTTACAATAAATAGGATCTATAACTATCATCATAGTATATCTACAACATTTCGTATTTATGATAGCAAAGATCTTTTATTATTTACTATTTTAATAAAAAAATAATTTATG
Organism: Carnegiea gigantea; assembly: GCA_029747015.1. Taxonomy (NCBI): domain Eukaryota; kingdom Viridiplantae; phylum Streptophyta; class Magnoliopsida; order Caryophyllales; family Cactaceae; genus Carnegiea; species Carnegiea gigantea. The sequence continues at coordinate 21,047 of JAKOGI010002107.1, forward strand.
TGGCTTGGAGTTAGGTTTGGAATTATGATAGAAAAAATCCACAGCTTTAAAAATTTGACATGTGGTATATGCTAACTTTGGGAGATTTTGTGTGTGTGTGTAGCTAAACCCATGGCCATTCAACTTATGCTACCCTAGTAATAGGAAATCACTCAGAAGATAGGTAGAAAAACTTTGAAGCTATAGAAGGAGATTTAGAGCATACAATAGCATTCAGGGTACATATGAAGTATGAATTATATCACCCTCACATCTCCTTCATTTTCCAGTGCCTTAAAATGCTGACCTATCAATGGTTTGGACTGTTCATACATATTGGGTAGTGGGAAGAATGTGGTTTTGGCCTAATCTATATCGTCTATTATGTGAAGTTTAGAGTTTTATGTAATGACGATATATTTGATTTCATGGCTTTAATAGATCCATGATTTAATCCACAACCATGATTTATTCCAAACATAAAAAATAAATAGAACACCTAAAGTTAGGATATCCTTAACAAAAAAACTCTTAAATTTATTGGGTCAACAAAAGGATGGTTTACGTTAAAGGATGGCTACGAACACTGCTAACCCATTTGAGCTTGTATTTCTCAAAGTAAACTTAATACAACCTCTATTATATCTATAGCTCCCTTTTCAATACTTACCTTGTTGGCTTCCCTTTTAGGGGCATTTGATATAGGAGAACGTTAAGGAAATACACTATTTATGTACAATGAATAAGTAACCATGATATCAAATTAAGGAGTCGAAGTGTATGTAAATTGACATTCGTATAAGGAAGCCAAGTATGCCTGCAACTAAGGTATATGGTGAGACTGGAGTGCAGTTATCACATGTGAGTGGTAAGACCAGACGAAATGAAGGAAACTACATTATTTATGTGTGATAATTAAGCTAAACACCCATCAAATCATGAAGTACAAATATATTTGATTTGGTGATGGTATGCATATAGTAAGTACTCTCAAAGTATAGGATGTTGACTGTTATTTTAATAGGAAGTAGCATGCTTTCCTCTATGCAATGCACAAGATAGTTTTTTAAGTTTTTGTCTGTAGTAAATGTATATACAAAATAACAAGTCATATGATATTTCATGTGATGCACATAATATTTTAATGTTTTTAAATGTATATACAAAATAACAAGTCACATGATATTTCATGTGATGCACATAATATTTTAATTTTTTTAAAAAATACTTTTCTATTAAATTACCGTTAGTAGGTGGCATAAATTATAAGATTTTCTATGTATTAAAATAGATCATTGTTAATGTCGTTGAATATATACACACATATAATATATTAATGAATTTGATTCGTGATTCCTTGTATATTGTTAGAATTTGTAGTTTTATAATAAAAATAACACAAAATTATAGCACACTTTTGCAGGTCTTAAAAACTTTCACATATCAATAAGAATAAGATATGTGGGAAAGGGAAGATAATTTCACTACCCAAAAATCATTAAATATATTATAACTTTGAGTAAATGTAATGCATGACTTTGGCATAATGCATTATATGGCCTCTCTATGGGCAACCATGTAATAACTATTTGTAATAAGTATAGTAAATTGTATCCTAAAATTCCTATAATTTGTAGGACAAAAATATTTGAGCTTCTAAAAAAAAGTACAACAACATTCCTAGAATTACTTGTCAATAAAACAAATTAATTAATAAACTAATTGTGGATCTTTAATTGTTTCTTTTAAAGTTAGTTGGGTACAATAGTTTTTTATAGTTTATGAATTATTTTTTATTCATGGAATCGATTATTTGGTTTAAAATTGCACGGATTTTGTGCTACTATCACACACAAACACACGCACACAAAAAATATTTATCATCATAGTGTATCTACAATATTTCATATTTATGATAGTAAAGATCTTTCATTATTTATTATTTAAAAAAATAATTTATGTGGCTTACCATTAGGTTTGGAATTATGATAGAAAAAATCCAAATCTTTAAAAATTTGACATGTGGTGTATGCTAACTTTGGGAGGTTTTGGTTTTCTTTTGTGTGCGCGAGTGTGTGTATGTGTGTATGTGTATGCATGCGTGTGTACATATGTATGCATGTATGTATGTATATACCGAGGGGTGGATCTATGAAGGGCTTAGGGTTGTCTGTGGACACCCTAGCCCAAAAAAATTTCTAATGAGTAGTTTTAAAATGTTTGAAAACAATGTAAATGGCCACTCTTAAAGAAAGACTCAAATAATCTTGGACACCCTAATATTCACAGCCTAATCAAAGAAACACTAGCATGTTTAATTTTGAATTTTTTTATAAATGAAAGCTACAGTTTCAAAGTGGACAAGCCCATCTAATGTCTATATGAGATTTTCACTCTCTCAATCTCTCTCATCTTCTCAAGTCAGTGAAAGGGTCCCGACATATATGCTTCATTTGCCCAACTCACCCCCCCTCTCTCTCTCCCCCCCCCCCCCTCTCTCAATTGAATCCTCCAGCCTTTGTGACTGTCTCTCAATCTCTCTCCTCCTCTCTAGCTAGTGAAAGCGTCCTGACATACATACTTCATTTTACATCTAGGATGTGGATTCTTAGCTATGATTGTTTGTTTTTCTCTTTTTTTGTCAAATTTAATATGAATCAATTTCTAATGATTCAATCTTATATTGATTCCAAAATATGTAACAACGTTAAGAATAATTGTATTAGTAAATTATTATAATGTTTCTTGTACCGTTTAAACTTTATTTTATAGTACATATGATAATGAATATTAATAGGTGGATACCCCTTATTGGAATGTCCAGATCTGCCACTGTGTATATCACACAAACACACACATACACACATACACACACTCTCTCTCTTTCTCTCTCTCTCACACACACATATAAACAGAAATTACAAAATTGAAATCTCTTCCCAAAATTTGTAATCAAGTATGTTTGGTCATCTTCTATAAAATCAGTCGCTTAAATTTAATGCTATGAAATTTCAAGAAGTCATGATAGAAATGAGAGCCATAAATTCACGTTTAAGTATGTGTTTCTTTTCGCAGCAACTATCTTTGATCTTTCCAGATTAGCATTTTTGGTAATTGAATATGCTGCGTGGCCATCATTTGTTTTGAATTTTGTTTCAATTATCACTTCGCTGAATATATCCCTAATTCAAATAATATTGTGCAGTGTCTTACATATCCAGTATTCCATATTTCATCAATATGAAATCTTTCAAATTGTAATCAACTTTATAAATCTTTTTTGAAAGGAAAATCTTTCGTACATAATTAAACAAGTTATTTTTTAACAGGAGAAAAATTAAAAATTTTGTTAAAAATTTTGTGAGAATGGCATGTGTCAAAAATTTAGAAGGTTTGTTTTGTTTTAATATATATATATATATATATATATATATATATATATATATATATATATATATATATATATGTATATATGTATATGTATATATATATATATATATATATATATATATATATATATATAGATAGATACATATATTATATAGAATATATATAATATATATATTATATATATATATATACTATATTATATAGACGTATATCTATATATATATATATATAAATATATGTATCTATATCTATCTATATATTATCTATATATATATATATATATATATATATATATATATATATATATATAATATATATATATATATATATATATATATATATATATATATATATATATATATATAATAATATATATATATATTATATAATATATATATATATATATATATATATAATATATGTATATATGTATATGTATACGCGCACACACACACAAATATATATATATATATATATATATATATATATATATATATATATATATATATATCTCGTTTTCTTTGAAAAAGGAATCATTCATTCTCGCACATCTTCAAAGTTGAGTACATCCACTGTACCCCCCTCTCTGGTGGGTATACCCCCTGTAATCCTGATTTTCTAATCTATTTCAACGATATATCTATACAAGATTTGTGTTTTGTTGATTTCTATGCTATAAACAAGACTCTCTGTATAACTTGCTCTTTTACTTTTTTCACAATATATGCTGAGTTCATCTCTTTGCCACTAAATACCATTTGATTCATTGCCCACCAAATGTGATAAATCACTGTATTGAATGTGGCATAAGCTACTTGTTTCTACACTGGTTTAATCTTCATTTTTTGCATGTAATCTACCCATTCATTCCCGGATTGTTTTTCCTCCAATTATAGCCACTGTCTTATCTGCATTGATATATTTGTATTTATATATGTGTGTGCGTGTATATATATATATATATATATATATATATATATATATATATATATATATTTACAAACACACACACACATATATATGTATGTACATATACATATATATGTATGTGTGTATATATATATATATATATATATATATATATATATATGTATATATATAGACAAACACATATTTCTAAGAGACAAAATTTGGGATTATTGGCATCTAGAAATCTTATAATACATTGAATTTCTAATTATGAAGTTGAATTTGTTGGAAAAATTGTCCGAGATTTTTTTTTATTTTCATGGCTTTATAAGGCATGAATGTCTGATTTTAGGGATAATATTTAGGCGCTATTTGTTGAATAGCGTTGAACTACAAGTGGTGGGTGCAGCTCCCTACTTTTCTAAAGATATGGACAAACATATATGAGTTACATGTTGAAAATGTGAGTAAAAGTCCTGCCTGGAAACATTGACATAGAGCTTTTTCCATGTTTTGGGCAGTACCTTGATAACAAGGATGCTCGTCCTAGCTCAATCCAATCTAATTTTAAGCCTGAGGCAAGCAATGAAATATATTTAAATTACCATAGGTAACTAAAAAGATAAGAAATTGATTGAGTCCATATTTTTGAGAGATTCAAAATGGGAAAAGAATTAATATTGACAAGTTCTAAAAGGATAATAAATTAATAACACATTGTCATGGTACAAAGCAATCAATTTCAAATAACATCAGGAAGGAAAGGAGACAGGGAAGCAGTTTCTCATATTAGGACTTATATCATGGTTTGCCAACCAACACAAGGTCTAACATCATTGTATAGAGCATCTAATAAGATAATATAAGACAAAAACAAATCATGCCCAAGAACTTTTGATATACCTCTTTTTCTGGCATGGCTTTGTTTTATCACAGTTCTTCAATTACAAACCATTCTCTTTTCTTTTGGCCCCTTTAGAGCAGCATCGCCCCTTATTTTTGAATCTTTTTGTTTAGGATAGGTGCTCATGACCCCTTTGAATGGCAGTTAAGTTATCCTTAAGAGCTTCCGCATCATAAAATACTAAAAATAGTCAAAACGCATGTAAAATCAGTCCACAACTCATGTATGAATGAGAGGAGACATTCTATAATAGCTCACATAAATAATATTTTGTTTTTTGGATAGTAAACATAAATAATATTTAGCATCACAAATATACGTTTTGTTCCCTCGCAATCGTAGGATCCTTATCGAGTGCTATAACATGCATCATGGTTACTAAATGGACAACTCCAATATAGAACCGACATGGCATGTGAACAAGAAAGATGTGTCCCAACAAGCCTTAGAGTTCGGAAATCAAGAGTACAACTCCAACAACATAGCTACATAACACTTGCATTTTTAATTTGTCTTCCACAGGAAGTGCAAGGTACAATGTACAGTGAATACAACCGCCGTGCACAAGCATTAACTCATATATTTATAGCTAACATATTTATAGCTATAATAACATTTGTTAGTACCTATTTAAATGGTTTTTAATGGTCCAAAATTAGTATTTGCCAAAAGCGTGAACTATAGAGCTAAATTTTAATCCGACCATTCTAAATGAGGCCAATCTTTTCAAAAGATAGTTTATAGTGCCAATTTCATGATCTTATATATTGCAAACGCTACAACAATGTAACCTTTTTATAAACCTATTTTTGTTTGAAATTATTAGCAGCATGCATAAGCTACAAGGTATTGGCTTTGAGCTACAGTTACATTACATGTTAGTGATTGATTTAGGAAACTTTATTTTTGTCACAGGATGTGAGCTTACCATGTGGTCTATTCACGAATCCACTCATCCTCAATTCAACCAGTAAAAAGGCGATCGCATGCTTAGGTTGCCTATACACCCTAGAAAAAAGAACATGATAGTCCAAATTGGCATTAACAAGAAGAACAAATATAGCGTGATATGGTTCCTAGAAAGCTAGACGCATTTAAAGCAACAAACATTATACAAAATTCAATATCAAGGGACAAGTTACAGAATACAACACAATTTCTTCGAAGCTAAAAAGAAAGAAACAATCTTAAAAGAAGCAATTTTAAGCATAGATTAAACCACATGCATTAGGAAGTGATCTGGAAAATATGAGGACTCGAGGAGGGCCCCATAGTAGCACCTATAGACCAGGCTAGGTCAAATGCTTTTAGCAGGCCCTGGGTCTGAAGATCTCTACCTCAGAAGCCTAGCTTGGGAAACCACTCAGTGGGCCATTAAGGGAACAGCCTGAGTGAAATTACTATTTTGTCATTGGCTGCAGGGACTATAAATACCCTCTACCTACCTCAGGAGAAGGGATTGCTTTTTTGCACATTCTCTCATATACTATAAATTCTCTTTACTACTCTGTCTTTTATTAGGAGCCCTTGCTGACTTGATCGTCGGAGTGGCATTCCCCAGATCTCAACCCGGGGTCGCCCTTTTTATAGGTTCAACGTTCGAGGAAAGAATCGTCAGGTGTCCGTCACGTGCTCTCATGTAAGCCCACTGTTATCCCACATCATTCTCAATAAAACCAGTCCTAAAATAGATTTAGCGTCGTCTGTGGGGAAAGGGTGGTGAACGATGGTAGTGAGTGTGGCAACACGACACGTTCCAGGAGAGACAAGGCCCCTATGACAGAAGCCCCGGTAACCCCCCGAAGTACAAGATGCCTTGGAAAGTTCTCGGTGAACCCCTGCTCGGTTGGACAGTGCCCACCCCAACGGGAAGCCTATGTCACGGTGGACGCACTCAAGAACCTTATGTCCACTATGACCGACACAATCCTGCAGCAAGTCATCGAGCAGATGAAGAAAGCCATGGAGCCCGCGAATTGCATGAGGCCTCTACCTACCTTTGACGATATCGGGACCGAAACCGCGACCGGTCCGCTAGAGTGGACGCCCTGTAGGACCGCTGGGCTACCTCTGGAAGACCTACAAAATTAACTGCGGCCCCTATGACATACGCTACTTATTCCCGACGTAATGCCCGATTTGAGGAACAGGAGCAGACCTCAAAGCTTCGAGGGGAACCCTCGGTAAGGCGACGCACTCTTGAGTGCCACTCGGCTAGGGAGTGTACTTGTAACCCTCCCAGGGAGGCGCACGCGGCCAGGGTTGCCGTTACCACGGTCAAACCTTGCACAACCTCCTCGAGGGCTGGCCTCCCTGAAGAAGCCTGTCGATAATGGAATGGGGACGTCACCTTGAGACTCCCATCAAGGTTAGTGGAACGGCCACCCAAATAGGGCCCATGCCTTCTCTACTCCTTTCAGTGAGGAAATAGTTAATGCCTCCCGCTATGGGGAGGCTAAGATGCCAATTATAGGCATGTACGATGGGACCATGAACCTAGAAGAACACCTTGGGTTGTATAAGGCTCATATGTGTGTCTAGATGTTGATGATGCAGAGTACTGTCGTTACTTCCCGGCCACTTTAAAGTGGGTAGCGTAGTCCTGGTTCAATTGCCTAACTCTTGGAAGTGTTTCTTGCTTTCAAGACATGGCCGATAGATTCATCAGCTAATTCATCACTAGCCGTATGGAGAGGCGGACTAGCATCCACCTATCCAAAAGGCCGCAGGAGTCCTAGCAGAGTTTTTAAGCATTTCCACCAGGAGGCGGTCTTGATCCCTGATTTGGAAGATGGGGTGGCATACACCTCTTTCTTGAACAGCCTAAAGAGTGGGTGATTCAAGTTCTCTTTAGCTAAACAAAAGGAAACCACCATGTCTGAGCCTTTGAGGAAGGATGCAAATTTTATCTGTGCAACAGAAGTCTGTGCGAAAAGCACAGACGCCTCCAAGAAAGCCTAGATCCCGGTTGATAGGAATATAGCGCGAGGAGACAGGAGGTCGAGGCCCGAAGTTATGGACTCATGCTTCATCGCGGATCCCAGAAGCATACTGATGGAGGTGATGGAACATCCAATGCTGAAGAGACCCCAACCTATGACCATGGCACCGAAACTGCACAACGTGTGGAAGTGCTGTGAGTTTCATGAACGAAACGGGCACACCACTACTGAATGTAAGGAGTTGAGGAAGGCCCTTCATGAGCTAGATGACAAGGGGCAGATTGATCGCTTCTTGAAAAGGGGTATTCAGTTCCTTCGCAAGGAACGTGAGTATGCACATCTAGAGTCTCGAGAGGAGTAGTGTTCCACAGAAATAGTAGCTACCATCATTAGCAGACATACGAAGGGCATTATCTGGTCCACTTGGAAGGCTCAGCTATAGGGGGCACAGTAGGTTCTTATGGCCGAACTAGGGAGGCATGTTACGTTTCCCACAATGGTATTCGATGGACGCGAGGGCCTGCACTCTACTCGCCTCATAATGACCCACTGGTGGTTGAGCTGAAAGTGGCTAATGCAATTGTCCGATGAATCTTGATTGACACTGGGAGCTCCATAGATATCATCATGTGGGATTGTTTGAAGAAGCTTAAACACCCTGGAAGAGAGATCATCCCTCTAGTACACCCCGTTTTAGGCTTTGGGGGAAAAGAAGTTAACTTTGCGGGAATGATTCGCCTCTCACTATGCTTCGGGGACAAGGCCAAGGCAAGGAACCTAGAGGAAGACTTCTTGGTAGTCGACATCCCCATGGCCTACAATGTCATTCTAGGGCGGCCATCTTTACGCAAAGTGAAGGCTGTCATCGCCTCATACTTGCTTCAGCTTCAGTTCGAGGCAAACGATGGGAGCATTAGAAAATTGCAAGGAGACTAATGGATAGCCCGGGAGTGCTACCTTGTCAGCATCTAACCACTTGTGGAGCGTTCAGTCGAGCGCGAACCCGCAGGGCCTCAACCTTCAGATATAAAGTAGTAGACTGCACCTCGTCCCCCCTATTGAAGCCCTAGTGATACATGCCCTAGCTTCGACCGATCTTGAACGGCCATGCCCTGAGGCAGTCGATGGGATAGAAGAGATCCTCTTGGATGAAGGGCGTCCCGATTGAATGGTTCAGTTGGGCCGGCAGATGGAGGCTGCAACCAGACACTTCTTGGTTAACCTCCTACAGGAGTATCAGGACGTCTTTGCCTTCGGTCTCGAGGAGATGCCCGGCATTGACCCTTGGGGTAATGAAGCATCGGCTGAATGTGGATCTAGCCCATAAACCAGTGATTCAGAAGAAATGGCACATAGGCCCTGAGATGCCGTGACAGTAACTGTGAAGGTGCAACAGTTGTTGGAGGTAGGCTTCATTAGGAAGTGCCAATATCTTGAGTGGATTTCAAATGTCGTACTCATTAGAAAACCTAACAGGCCTGGAGGATGTGTGTCAACTTTACAAACCAGACCAAGGCATGCCCGAAAGATAGCTATCCCCTACTGAAGATAGACAAATTAGTGGACGTCACGGCAGGGCATGCCTTGTTGAGCTTTATGGATGCATTTTTAAGGTGCCACCTCCAGATACCCTTGTGGCTTAATGATCAAGAAAAGACTACACTCGTGACTGATCGGGGAATACATCACCACAAGGTAATGCCTTTCTAGCTAGAAAACATGGGGCTGGCTACCAGCATCTGGTAAGCAAAGTTTTCGAATCTCTCATCTGGCAGACAATGGAAGTATATGTGGACGATATGATAGTCAAAAGCATCCTTGACAACGAGCATGGCCAAGATTTGCGAAAGACGTTTGAGATTCTTCACACATACGATATGAAGCTCAACCCAAAGAAGTGCATGTTTAGAGTTTGGTCAGGAAAGTTCCTACGCTTCATCATCAGTAGCCGTGGGATAGAGGGCAACTCGGACAAACTTAAGGCAGTGTTAGACATGAAACCTCTGTAGAACATCAAGGAGGCCAGCGCGATTGGTGTATTGCAGCTTTAGGCTGCTTCATGTCAAGATTTGCTAACAAATGTCAGCCTTTCTTTCTCGTACTTCAAAGATGGACCAACTTCGTGCAGGGCAAAGAAGTGGATGATGCCTTTGCGGCGTTGAAGGCATACCTGGCTCACTTGCCTAAAATAGCCTACTCCCTCCTCAGAGAGACGCTCTTACTGCACCTAGCCATATCAGAACAGGCCATGAGTGGGGTCCTGGAGGTGGAGAGGGCTAAAGAACAGTTCTTAATATACTATGTAAGCCATCCCCTAGATGAGGCTAAAGTAAACTATCCTCTAATTGATAAGTTTACTTACACACTAGTGATGGCCAGTTGGAAGCTAAGGCCTTATTTTAAAGCACATAAGGTGGCCGTCCTCACTGACCAACCTTTGAAAAATGTTTTGCAAAGGTTGGACGCCTCCAAAAGGCTCTTAAAAAGGGCAATACAGCTATCTCAGTATGACCTCGTCTTTGAGGTGCGACGAGCAATGAAGGCCCAAGGCTTAGCGGATTTCTTATCTGAAAACACCGGCGTTCTTCCCGAGGCAGTAACACCCCCTCCCTCTTGGAACCTCTATGTGGACGGCTCATCCACTAAAGGCGGCAGTGGCATCGACTTGATCATCGAAAGCCCCCAGGGAGAGAGGCAGGAGCATGCCTTAAAATTCATGTTCAAGGCATCTAATAATGAAGCTGAGTATGAGGCCCTGATAGCAGGAGTGGAACTGTGTTACACAGCAGGGGCAGACTCGTTAGGGCGTTCTCAGATTCCCAACTCGTCATCAGTCACCTCAATAGAGAATACGAAGTGAAGGACGGCACTAATGCGGCCTATGTCCGGCGGGTACCGGAAGTCACTTGGCTATTGAAGCATTTCTCGATAACACATACAACCCCGTCGGAAAACCAATAAGCGAATGCTGTATCTTAGCCGGCTAGCTCTTTAGAAGACGAGAAGTCGAAAAGAATCCGGTAGGAGACCATGATGGAATGGAGCATTGGCTCTTGCAGGATCCTTTGGCTGGACAGGAGTTCTACTAGGATGGACCTCATTTGTGTATACTTAACGGACGACACGTTGTCCCTAAACTCCAAAGAGGTCGATTGAGTGATAAGACGGGCAAATTGATTCATTCTTTACAGTGAAATCTTATACAAATGATCCTATGCCTGAGCACTTCTATTCTGTGTGACCCCGGAAATAGGGAAGAAGATCCTTGAAGAAATGCATAAAAGAGTATGCAGTTCTCATATTGACAGGTGTACCCTAGCGATCACCGCAATAAAATACGGACTGGCTACTAATGACCTTCTCCATGCGAGGACGCTATGAATCTGGCCTGCACCTGCAATAAGTACCAGAAATTTGCCCCCATCTAGCGACAACCCACCACCCCATTGATGCCAATCATCAGTCCCCTAGCGTTCTTCACCTGGGGAATGGACATATTGGGACCCTTCCCTAAAGTCACGGGTCTACAGAAGTACCTCTTTGTTGGAGTCGATTACTTCACAAAATGAGTAGAGGCTGAGGCCGTCACTTTTATCACCGCACCCGAAGTCCAAAAGCTTATCTGGAAAAATATCATCACTGGCTTTGGCATCCCTCGAGTAGTCATCTTCAACAATGGCTGACAATTCGACATGAAAAGCCCATTGGTTACCTCAGTACATTGGGGTGCCAAGATCGATTCACAATGGTGGCCCATTCCCAGACAAATGGCTAAACCCAGGTTGCAAACAAAGCCATCCTACACAGCTTATAGAAGAAACTCGACGACGCTAAGGGCAAATAGGCTGATGAGCTGTATGGCATCTTATGGTCAATCCGTATGACTGAAAAAGTGGCTAAGGGGGATACACCATGCACGTTAGCGTATGGATCGGAAGCTGTGCTGCTCGTCGAAGTAGCTCTCCATACCCATCGTTTCATCACCTTCCAAGAAGAACTCAACAACGAAGCCCTCCGAGAGGCTCTCTATCTTCCACCCTCTATTCGGGGGGATGCCCACTTGAGAGAGACACTCTATAAACTCCATGTCACATGGTGATGCAGACAAAGAGCCAGAACAAGACCCTCATCCAGGACCAGAGTAGAATTTGCTGTTCAGTCACTAACAAGGCCTATTTTGTAAGGTAATGTAGCTCAGTTTGGAGGCCACCTTAGGGAGATCCTTACTTTGCTGGACACCCTAGCATCACTGCTAGCCAAGCCAAGTCTTTTGAGGCTCACACAATAGCCTTGATTCAGTTCAGTTTAATAAAGATCCTGCAGTCAGCATGCTTGAAGTTAATTTGTGTTTACTTCCAGTAACTCAGTCATGCCCAAAGGAATTCAATCCCTTTTGATCAGTACCCTAACTCATTTATCAGCTCATATTCAGCTCCTAAATGATAAAGGTTACTTGAATTTGTCCTGGGAATTCAATCCTGGTAGCAATAGTCCAGCAGCAGGTCAGCAGCAGCAGCAGTTTAAGGGAGAATTTTATTCCCCTAACTTAATAGCTGGTTTTGGCAAATATAAGGGCTTGGAAATATGTCTAAAATTTATCCAATAAGGCCCTAATGTTGTAGATTTAGCTCCCTTAGCATCTGCTTTTATCCAGCTTCAGAATGCAAGAAATACCCTTTTATCCCTTGGATTTCAGGGTGCTGTACTTGCGGGCAGGCTTGATTAGCTCGATGTAATCAGCTGCAAATCCCCACTCAAAGCCATCATTAGCAAGTACTTTGATGCTATAAAGGGTTGACACCTTAGTAATGGAGATAAGCAAAGGGTTAGGTGTCAAGAATCCAGCCAGCTGCTGTTTTAGGTTAGTTTAAGTCATTTTGTGTTTTCTTAATTTGGCCTAAATCAGTTATGGCCGTTGATCTTTTGATTTTTGCCAAGTATTGGGACTTGTCTTCAATTGTAACAAGCAGATTATGTTGAATGAAATTCACCTTTGCTGGTTTTAAGCAAAATCCTCTTAAAATCTCTCCAACTTTAACCTGTTTTAGGTGGTGTCTGAGAGTGGTTCTTTATCTAATCTCCTGGTGCATTCTGCTTTAAGGGATTAGTGGTGAATCTTTGTAGTTCTGATTGGTGGATTTACTTGCTTTATGCCAGTTCATATCTTTCATGTTGAGTTGCTAGCTTGTTGTTAAGTAAGGCTTGCCGTTTCAGCATACATCAGCTGGTATCAGAGCCCAACTTGATTCTTGGTTAGTTGCTTCTGTTATCCTTTGCTATTTTCTCTCCTAGTTTTGTGCATTTGTTTTTCAGACATAAAAGAATCCTGTTAAACCTAAACACAGGCCCAACCACAAAGAACCAGACTCCTCAAATAGCCACAGCATTTTGATTTCCTTACTCAGTAGCATGGTAGAGAGGGAAAATACTTCCTCTCCACCCCTGCAACCTGTGCGAGTTCCTAAAGGTCTCTCGCTGGAACAGGCTCATGAGCTTAGGAGAGATAGGGCTAGTCTGGAAATACAAGAAAGTATCAGAATTCTTACAACTTATATTCAACAACTCATAAATCAGCCTAGAGGAAGAGAAAGGGAACCACCTCAGGAACCTCCTGGAGGTTTTAATTCCCCTCCTGATTCTCAATACAGCAGTAAGTCTTCCACCAAAGATGCTAGGCCAAGGAAAAGGAGAATGCATAGGGATGACCTTAAGGACCTCAGAACAGAGGCCCCTGAATTTGAGGGAAGTTTGAAGCCTGAAGATTACTTGGAATGGGTTCAGGCCATGGAAAGAATTATAAAAATCAAATGCTATTCTAGAGAAAAGGCCTTTAAGCTTGCTATTTTGAAGCTAAAGCAGTATGTTTCACTATGGCATGAGAACTTGAAGAGAACCAGGGCCTTGAAAGGCAAGCCTAAGGTTAAAACTTGGGTGAAACTGAAAAAGCATATGGATAAGAGGTTCTTGCCAGCCACCTACAAACAAGAACTATATCTAAAGGTCACTTCCTTGCACCAAGGGAGTATGAAGGTTGAAGAATATATCAGGGAGTTCGAGCAGCTGCAGATTAGATGTGCTTTGAGGAAAGAACCAGAGCAAACCATTGTCAGGTTTCTCAAAGGCTTAAACTCTGCTATCTTAGAGAGGGTTGAGTTGTAACCTTTCTCGACATTTGAAGATGCTTGTGAACTGGCTGTTAAGGTGGAAAAATAGCTTAAGGCCAGAAGACCTTACTCTACTACCCCTCTTAAACCTACTGTGCCAGTAAAACCCTTCAACTCATGCAAGCTAGAACCTACCCCTAAGGATGACACGGGAAAGGAAAAGGAGGCTGCCAAAGACCTACCTAAAAGTCAAAAGAAGTGTTTCAAGTGCCATGGCTATGACCACTTTTAAGCAGATTGCCCCAATAGAAGGGTACTCACAATTAGAGAAATTAAAGAGCTGGATCACATAGAGGTAGAAGAGGATGAAAAAGAAGACTCTGCTGAAGAGGGTGAAACCTCTCACCTGTCACCTGAAGGCGGTGAGATGCTCATGATTAGAAAGGTCCTTTATGCCACTGAAGCCCCACCTGAAGCTAACCAAAGGGAGCAAATATTCCACTCCAGATGCAAGGTAGCCAACAAGACACGCAACCTAATTATAGATGGGGTAGCTGCACTAATGTAGCTTCTACTGAAATGGTCAGCAAACTGGACCTGGCCATCATTAGTCACCCTACACCTTATACCTTGCAGTGGATCAAAAGGGGGAATGAGGTAACAGTTTCTAAGCAAACCTTGGTCCCTTTTTCAATTGGTGAATATTAGGATGAAGTTCTGTGTGATGTCTTGCTAATGGATGCTTGACATTTGCTCCTAGGCAGACCTTGGCAGTTTGACAGGGATGTCATTCACCATGGCCAATCCAACAATTATTTCTTCAAACTGAAGGGTAAAAGGATGACACTGACCCCTTTACCCCCTAACCAAACACAAAAACTTGAAACTGGGAGGGTTCCACATAAGGAGAGTGCCTTACTTGTCAATGGGGGAAGAGTGGAAAGGGCTATTACTAAGAAAAAACCTGTGTTTGCTATGCTAATGCTCGAATCTGCCCCTAACTCAAATACAGCAACCCTATACCCTTCTGTCCAGCCATTGATAGAGGAGTTTCAGGATGTTTTTTTCGCAAGACTTACCCCCTGGCCTCCCTCCTAGAAGGTGTATAGAGCACCAAATTGACTTACTCCCTAGAGCCCTATTACCTAACAAACCTACCTGCAGATGCAACCCAACTGAAACCAAGAAGCTGTAAAGGCAAGTTCAAGAGCTGATTGATAGGGGTTATGTAAGGGAAAGTATGAGTCCATGCTCAGTCCCAGCCTGATTGGTGCCAAACAAAGATGGTGCCATCAACAACATTACAATCGAGTATAGGTATCCTATTCCTAGACTTGATGATATGTTGGATGAGCTACATAGTTCCAAGATCTTCTCCAAGATAGATTTAAGAAGTGGCTATCATCACATTAGAATGAGAGAAGGGGATGAATGGAAAAGTGCTTTGAAAACAAAGCAAGGGCTTTATGAATGGCTTGTCATGCCATTTAGGCTATCTAATACACCTAGCACCTTCATGAGGTTGACGAGTGAAGTGCTTAGGCCCTACATAGGTTTGTTTGTAGTTGTATATTTTGATGACATACCTGTATACAGCAAAACTAAATTTGATCACATTCAGCACCTCAAGCAAGTTTTCACCACCGTTAGAAACCAAAAAGTGTATGGGAAGTTGAAGAAATGTGAGTTCTTAGTACCAAGGGTTGTCTTCCTTGGATATGCGATTTCCTATGATGGAATTCAAGAGGATGAAGCCAAGGTTGAAGCAATCAAAACCTAGCAGTACCTAACTCAGTCACTACAGTCAGAAGCTTCCATGGGTTAGCTTCCTTCTATAGGAGGTTTATCAAGGATTTCAGTACAACCATGGCTCCTCTTACTGAATGCAGGAAGAAGGGCAACTTTTCCTAGCCTCCAGCAACACAGAAAGCTTTTGAAACCATTAAGAAGAAGTTATGTGAAGCACCAATACTAGCCTTGCCCAACTTTGAAGAATTATTTGAGGTAGAGTGTGATGCCAGTAGGGTGGGCATTGGAGCTGTTCTTACACAGCTCAAGAAGCCCCTGGCCTACTTTAGTGAAAAGCTTAGTGGTCTAAAACTTAACTACTCAACCTATAACAAAGAATTCTATGCCATAGTAAGAGCTTTGAGTCACTGGAGTCACTACCTTAAGCCTGAGGCTTTTGTCCTACATTCAGATCATCAAGCATTGAGGTACCTTAATAGCCAACCTAAGCTAAGTTTTTGCAAGCTTTCAATTTTTCTGCCAAGCACAAGAAGGGAACTGAGAATGTAGTAGCAGATGCACTCGCAAGGAGATATGCTTTGATCTCTGTCCTAGGTGCAAAACTGCTGGGATTACAGTCCATTCAGGCCTATTACCTTGAAGACTCAACTTTTCAAGAGTTATTCAGCAACACTCAAGCCCAAGGGCCTTATGTGATGCAACATGGATTTTTATTCAAGGGGAATAATCTGTATATTCTAGCATGTCCATTGAGAGAATTGCTAGTAAGACAAGCCCATAGAGGATCACTTGCTGGGCATTTTGGAATGAACAAGGCCTTGGATATTCTAAAGGAGCACTTCCATTGGCGAAAAATGAGGGAAGATCCGCACAAGGTGGTGTCCAGGTGCTCCATTTGCCATAAAGCCAAAAGCCAGTTCCATCAGGGTCTTTACACACCCCTTCCTGTCCCATTAAGGCCTTGGGAAGATGTAAGTATAGATTTTATCATTGCTTTACCTGGGACACAGAGGGGTAAAGACTTAGTTATGGTGGTGGCAGACAGGTTCACCAAAATGACTCATTTTATGGCATGTCACAAGGCTGATAATGCCTCTCACATTGCTAATTTGTACTTTAGAGAGATCATCAGACTGTATGGAGTCCCCAAAACCATTGTAAGTGATAGGGGCACTAAGTTTTTATCTCATTTTTTAAGAAGCTTCTGGCATCTGTTAGTTACCAAGCTCCTATACAGCATAACCTGCGATCCTCAAATTGATGGCCAAACTGAGGTTACCAACAGAACCCTGTCCACCCTCCTTAGAACTATGGTCTAGAAAAACTTAAAGGAATGGGATGTCAAACTACCTCATGCTGAATTTGGTTACAACAGAACCCTAACTAGGGCTGCTGGTTGTTCACCTTTTGAGGCATTGTATGGGATTAACCCCCTGACCCCTATTGATCTTATTCCTCTACCTACTGACTGTAAGGTCAGTTTTGAGGCTGAAAAGAGGGCCAAAGAAATGAAGAGGCTTCATGAACAGATTAGAGCACACATTGAGAAGGTTAATGAAGCCTACAAAGCTAAGGCCAACCAGAACAAGAAAGACATGGAGTTTCAGCCTGGGGACCTTGTTTGCTTGCACCTCAGAAAGGAGCGGTTCTCCACCAGGAGGAAAAGTAAGGTAATGGCTAGAGGGGATGGACCTTTCAAGGTTCTAGTAAGGGTGGGAGCCAATGCATACAAACTGAAACTCCCAAGGGACATAGCTGTTCCAGCCACCTTCAATGTGGGTGATCTGAGTCCCTATATAGCGGATGAAATTGACTTTGGGGATTTGAGGGTAAATTCTCTCAAAGAAGGGGAGGATGATGCAGACCAAGAGCTAGAACAAGACCCTCATCCAAGACCAAAGAAGAATTTATTGTTCAGGAACCAACAAGGCCTATTCTATGAGGCAATGCATCTTAGTTTGGAGGCCACCTTAGGGAGATCCTTGCTTTACTAGACACCCCAGCATCACTGCTAGCCAAGCCAAGTCTTTTGAGGCTCACATAGTAGTCTCAATTCAGTTGAGTTTAATAAAGAACCTACAGTCAGCGTGGTTGAAGTTAATCTGTGTTTACTTCCAGTAACTAAGTTATGCCCAAGGAAATTTAATCCCTTTTGATCAGTACCCTAACTCATTTATCAGCTCTCCTAAATGATAAAGGTTACTTAAATTTGTCCTAGAATTCAATCCAAGTAGCAACAGTCCAGTAGTAGGTCCGCAGTAGCAGTAGCAGTTTAAGGGAGAATTTTGTTCCCCTAACTTAACAGCTCATTTTGGCAAATCTAAGGGATTGGAAATATGTCTAAATATTTATCCAACAAGGCCCTAATGTTACAGATTCAGCTCCCTTAGCATCTGCTTGTATCCAGCTTCAGAATACAAGAAATACCCTTTTATCCCTTGGATTTCAGGGTGCTGTACTTGCTGGCAGGCTTGATTAGCTCAATGCAATTAGCTACAAATCCCCACTCAAACACATCATTAGCAAGTACTTTGATGCTATTAAGGGTTGACATCTCAGTAATGGAGATAAGTAAAGGATTAGGTGTCAAGAATCCAGCCAGCAACTGTTTTAGGCTAGTTTAAGTCATTTTATGTTTTCTTAATTTGGCCTCAATCAGTTGTGGCCGTTGATCTTTTGATTTTTGCCAAGTATTCAAGACTTGTCTTCAATTTTAACAAGCATATTATGTTGAACGAAATTCCCCTTTGCTGGTTTTAAGAAAAATCCTCTCAAAATCTCTCTAACTTTAGACTATTTCAGGTGGTGTCTGAGAGTGGTTCTTCATTTAATCTCCTGGTGCATTCTGCTTTAAGGGATTAGTGGTGAATCTTTGCAGTTCTGGTTGGTGGATTTACTTCTTTTATCCAGTTCACATCTTCCACGTTGAGTTGCTAGCTTGTT
The DNA here is from genome assembly GCA_029747015.1 of Carnegiea gigantea. Lineage (NCBI taxonomy): Eukaryota > Viridiplantae > Streptophyta > Magnoliopsida > Caryophyllales > Cactaceae > Carnegiea > Carnegiea gigantea. Next base: position 39,967 of record JAKOGI010002107.1, read on the forward strand.
GTTAAGTCAGGCTTGCAGTTTCAGCATACATCACACGGCTCCATGGTCGCACCGTAAAACTCCATCCTAACCGGGTAGGAGACTTAGTCCTTTGATGAACTAAAGCTATGGCATGTGCAGGTGAGCATGGTAAGCTCACAGCAAATCGGGAAGGACCTTACAGGGTGATGAAGCAGGTGCAACCAGGCACATGTCATCTTACAACCCTCGAACGCACTCCCATCCCCAGCATATGGCATAGTAGTAATCTGCTGAAGTATTGTCAGTAGCAGCTTTTTCTTTAAAGCTTTATGCAATATAGTGATGCATTTTTTCCAATAAATACATTGACTGTAAAGGTGCTTATCTGCTTATTCAGCTCTCTTACACCTTTAGCCCTCAAAAAGGGCTAAACATCCTACAACACGGCCTAACGGCCGGTCGCTATACCTTTAGCCCCCAAGGGGCTAAGGGTGCCAAAGCACTGCCGTAGGGCCGATTGCTATACCTTTAGCCCCCAAGGGGCTGAGGGTCCCACAGCGCGACTTAGGGGCCGGTCACTATATCTTTAGCCCCAAAGGGGCTAAGGGTCCTAAAGTGCACCCTTAGGGCCGGTCGCTATATCTTTAGACCCCAAGGGGCTTGCGGTCGGTCACTACACCTTTAGGCCTAAAGGGGCTAAGGGTCCCATAGTAGGGCCTAGAGGCCGGTCACTATACCTTTAGCCCCTAAGGGGCTGAGGTTCCTAAAGCATAGCCTTAGGGCCGATCGTTATATCTTTAGCCTCTAAGGTGCTAAGGGTCCCAAAGCAAGGCCTTGGACCCGGTCGCTACACCTTTAGCCTCCAAGGGGCTGAGGGTCCCACATCACAACCTTAGGGCTCGTCACTATACCTTTAGCCCCCAAGGGCCTAAGGGTCCTAAAGCACGGCCTTGGAGTCGGTTGTTGTACCTTTAGCCCCCATGGGGCTAAGGGTCCCATAACACGGCCTAGGGGCTAGTCGCTATACCTTTTGCCCCCAAGGGGCTAATGGTCTTAAACCAGGGCTTGGGGGCCGGTCGCTATACCTTTAGCGCTTTTTGGGGCTAAGGGTCCTAAAGTACAGCCTAGGGGTCAATCCCTACACCTTTAGTCCCTCCCAGGGGATGAGCATTTTAACATATCCTACAGAACGACCATGATGGAGAATCAACTTCCATCTCTTATTGTTTCCCTTAGGGGTTAGAAGCTTATAAAGCACCAGCGATTGTAGAACAGATACAAAGGCAAGTGCAGGAATAGTAACAAGTGAAGAAATGAAGCAGCAAATAGCAAAATTATAGATTTCATTGACTATGAGCGAAAGGTACAAACACCAATGTGGGTCAACAACTGAAAATGAAAAGAAAGAAGAAGAACAGAAATAAGCAAAGACCCTTCTACATAAGATGGTTGGGTCGTCATCATCGCTGGCCTCACGCGCCACGGCCTTGTCATCATCACCATCAGGAGTCGCGGCCTCACCATCCAGGGGCACAGTATCCTCGACATCGCCCATACTGTCTTCATCGAATAGGGGCAGTACGAAGTTTACCAGCTTAGGATTTTTGGCATTGCTAGGAGCTTGGCGGCGATCTTCGATGCACTTAATGTATGCCTCAAAGTAGCCCTCTTGGTGAAAATCATAGGGGCTAAGGCCTCCAAGAACTCCCGAAAAAAGTCCGTATGGTCCTCGTGACCATGATGGTAGCCCTGCTGCTCGGCCTTGGCCGCCTTTTCATTCTCAGGAACGGTTTCAGCCTCTATCTTCATAGAAGCCTCCTCTAATTGATGCTGCAACCCTACCTTCTCGACCTCCCAGGCCTCCTTCTCTTTCTTCAGCTTTCCCCAGCGATGCTTGTACTTGGCCGCTGGCTCCTCCCATCTTTTTCGCTCCATTTGGAGGTCACCAATCTGCCCCTGTAGTAAAGCATTGGAACTTTGGAGGTTGCAAATTTGCTTCTCCAAGATGGAGACGGATGATGTTAACATCACGACCTTTAACACTCGGGCGAAGGCCTGGCAACACAGCACGACATAGTTAAAAAAAAGGGCATAGAGGAAAGGAGTAGAAACAAACGCGGCCTTACCGCAATAATGGCCACCTGCTCCTCCGTGACCCTGGTTGGTTCCGTAGAACCAGAAGGGACTAAGTCCCATGACTTAGCAAGGTGCTCCACCAGGGCTGACTAGTTGGGAGATCAGCCCCAAAGAAATCCATGGCCTGAGCCTTCATATTCACGGATGCCTCCCCTACTAGTGGCTGGGCGGCCCGCTGGCTCCCTCGAGAGCCTTCCTGAGAAGGAGACCATATTAGTTCATTAGAGATCGCCCACTCCTCGGACACCCTTTGTAAGGATGGCCCTTCGATCCTTGCACCCTTAGCGGGAGGTGGGTTGATCGTCATAGGGGTAGGGGCCGAAGCTGCGACCACCTCTTACCCCTTCTCTGGGCATGGGTGCCTGTGAGCATCTGTACGAGGAATGCTCAATGATATCATTGGGGGTTTTCGATCGCGCAGTGCAATCTTTGGTGCCTGTCAAATATGTCAAGTCAATTCTTAAACTCATGAAAACTTAAAGGAAAAGGGAATAAACGACCGAACGACCTATAGGACAAACCTTCTTAGCCTGAGCCTCGACGCAGTGGCGCCTTTCCTCCTCATGGCATCGTTCGTTGCCAGCCGCTATCTCCTCCTTGGTGGCCTACTCTCGAAGGGAAGGAACATCACCCGAGCTTGCTCTGTACAAAATAAAAGAAAGTTAGGTCAAAACTAGGGGAAGAGTAACACAAAGGGAAGACGCAAAGTACCCTTGGAGTAAGTCTTAAGTATAAGGAGGCCGACAACAGCAAGAAAAAGTCGCTTCCGGATTACAACAATTTAGGAAGCCAGCTCAGGTGCTCTCTATCACTCACCTTAGACTGCTGACACTCGGGCTCTTTCCCCGCGTCCACTACTTTGGACATCAAGGATAGAAGTGGCTTTGGACGTTCGTCTTCCCATACGTAATATTGAAAATAACACACAGTCTTTGTTTCTTTTGTGGTCGGCTTCCCAAAGACATTACGGATCAGTTTTCCATTATTCTAATCAGGAAGGTTCCCCCAACCAGTCGCATGGTGAACAAAGAAGTAGTCATACTTCCAGTTCTTTAACTTGGACTTCTTTTCGATAGCTGCCATGAGTCCCTTCCTATTGTTAAAACTACACCAACCAGTGTCACCGGTCTCACTCAGGGTTTTTGTACAGTATGAGCCAGCCAAAAGGCCTAGCCTATACAAGATAGCCCATACAACTCACATGTTGCAATAAAAGAACAAACATTATGCTAGGACCTAGGCACAACTTGCACGGGCGCCAACTCGCACTTATTCAAGATCTCCAAGACGACCTTATGAAGTGAAAACCTTAGGCCATAGGAGAAGGCTGCTCGGTAGAGCACTATAGATACAGGGGGTGGCTTATTTATAGTGGAACCAAGATCAGGAATGATGAACTTGTACTCAGCGGGGAGAAGGTACTTCTCCTCCAACGCCGGTCTCTTAAGGGTGCGCACGACCCTTGGGTTTGGGAAACGGGTGCTCGGCCCATCTTGAGGGTCCGAGCACAAAGGAGCCCTAGGAAAACCATCCCTTCGGTCATAACTTTGTGGACCGACTCTTTCTGAGCACAACCTCTCTTAGAGGTGGAAACCGACGAACGGAAGCTAGACGAATGACTCTTACCTCCCCTTGTGGAGGTGCTAGCTCTAGTATTACAAACTTCAACACTTAGTCTATGGGAGTCTAAGGCAAAGTGGGAGTTACCTTCCGAGTATCCTTTGGCTATGAACTGCTGGGGGCTCTTTGAACGAATGGTGGTCTTTGTCCTTGCCAGCCTGCGTTTCTAAACATCAGTGATATGGGAAACAGCTACGTCAATTTCCTATGGTTAATAACCTCGTCCTCAATACTAAGGATATTAGCAGTGAAGGAACACTCGCAACTAGACCAGGAAGGAGTGCCGGACTCATATACCAGCACAGCATAGAGAATTTTCATAGGCTCCCTAAATTAATTCTTTAGGTGAACACACACAACCACCTGACCATCAATTTGGGCCGGAAGGTTTGGGAAATGAGGGCGACAACCCTCCATTCAGGGGCCAGTCGATCCATCACGGATGATCCCACTCAATGAGCACGAGGATAACATGACATGATCAGAGGTTGTACATGAAGGCACGTGCCTGTGAGAATTGAAGGGGGATGAAAGCAAAGGAAGAGTTTAAAGGTTCTATAGTGAATTTAACAAGGGATGAAGAAAATGGCAGAGTCTCTCTCTAAAGAACTTGCTTCTCTCTATAAAAAGTTTGAAAGCATAATTAAGTGACCTCCCTTAAGGAATCCAACTTCGTTTATATAGAGGAAGGGGGAGAGGAAAGGACGAAACGGCCTCTTAGGCTTGAGCAGAGCCAGAACGACATTCAGTCCGTGCCATGTGGCATCCAAACAGTCACTATTTTCTCACAACACCTTGGCCCCCAAGGAGTTTGGGGCCTTACAGCATGGCCTCATGGCCAGTCACTATGCCTTTAGTTCTCCAATAGGCTAAGTGTACCAAAGTAAGGCCTAGGGGCCGGTCCCTATGCCCTTAGCCCTCCAAGGGCTGAGGGTCCTAAAAGCATGGCCTAGGGGCCAGTCGCTACACCTTTAGCCCCTAAGGGGCTAAGGGTCCCAATACACGGCCTAGGGGCCAGTCGTTATGCCATTATTCTCCAGGGGCTGAAGGTCCTAAAGGCACGTCCTAGGGGTTGATTGCTACACCGTTAGCCTCTAAGGGGCTAAGGGTCCTAAAGTACAACCTAGGGGTCGGTCGGTATACCTTTAACTACCAAGGGCCTGAGGACTTTAAGGTATGGCCTAACGCCCGGTTATCACACTGTTAGCTCTAAGGGCCTAGGGGTCTCAAAGCATGGCTTAAAAACCAGTCGCTACGCCTCTATGTTCCAGGAGACCAAAGACTGTAAAGCACGACTTAGGGGTCATCCGCTACGCTTGTAGCCCCTAAGGGATCGTGGGATGATATGGTATGATCTAGAGGTCGGTCACTGTACCCTCACTTTCCATAGGGGGCCAGGCATCTTATAAGTATGACCCCACGACTAAATGTCCGTTACCCTCGGCCCATAAAACGTAGATGGCTCTAGGATGGGACCGAGGGATCGGTTCCCTATGGCTCGACCTGCAGTTCAACCAGCAGATAGAAACATCTATTCAAAGGAAAAATCACGGAACAAAAGGTCAACATTTTATTACTGAGACTGGAGAATACATAGGAGCCATATAAAAAAAAAGCCATGACTACTCTTCATCATCACTAGAGGGGAGCGGAGCTTCATTTCACCCCAAACTCTCCTCCCGATCATATATGAGACCCGCCCCGCTCTCGAACTGACCGGCCCAAGGCAATGGGCTCGTAAGAGACTGTTTTTGTTGTGCTGTAGCCATGCCTCAAAAGTAGTACACCGCAGGCATACAAGGGCCGACTTCAGGTCCTCAGCCAAATCGCTGCTCAGCATGTCCTGTTCCTAGGCATCATTGACTACCTTTGCATAGAAGAAGGCTGAAACCATTTCAAAAATGAGGAAGTCACGGGCAGCTTCCTAAGCATCATAGGGGATAAAATCTGGGCACAGGTTTTGTTAATCATCTAGAAGAGCCCGAGGAGGGAAAGCAGCCCCTCTCAGTACCAATCGAAAGTCTCTAAAACATGGAGGGCCATCTCCTCGATACTAAGTGTTAAACCTGAAATTATGGTCTTTTATACCCTTTTATAATCTATTATTTGCTCACAGTGAATCATTAAGTTAGAATTTTAATAATATTTTTGTTCATTTTATAGGGATTGAAAAATTCTCAGAAAAATGAATAATGTACTCAAAGTTTGAACCGAGGAGAAAAAAGAATAGAATGGATGAAGATATGCGGCCCAGTGCAGCAGCCCAATTCGGTCCAACCAATCAAAGCCCAGAATAGAAGCCAAACCGCTCCTCTTTCTCCCTTCTTTTCCCTTTTTTTCTTACTTTGCAGGCCGGGCCAAAATGCTTCTCAGTCTAGACTCGGTGCCCTCTTTCTCCCCTTTTCTTTTCCTTGTTTTTTTCTTGTGGATTGGCCCAGCTCCTGTTTCTTTTATTCTATCCTGCTTCCACTTAATCTGGCATGTCCCTTGCACATGACCAGCCCCTCCACCTCCTCGTCTTCTTCTTCTTCCTCATCCCACAACAGCTAGAACACCCGAAAAATAGGGCAAGCAAAATGGAGCATAGTAGGCTGTTCATCTTCCTCATGCATAACCGTTGCTCAACTTCTCTCTCTTCTTTTTCATCATTCATCAACATTCATTTTCTCATTCGGTTGTTACTCATTCCTTTTGTTCTTCCTCATCAGTTTTTGGAGCCATGAGTTCGATGATTAATGGGGGGAAAATGAAGAACCAGAGAGCAACGGTTTTGGGAGTCTCAAAAGGGGTTCGAAGCACTAAGCACCACAGGAGGGCGATGAAAGAGTAGGATTCAGTTTTTTTACAAGTTTTCATCTTCATTTCATGTTCAGATCTAGATTTTAGATTCATAAGCTAGTGTAATTTGGATTCGGGATTGTCAATTATGTATAAATGTGTGCGTTTTTAGTTTTAAGTTACAAGCAAGAGGTTCAACTTTCGAATTGGTTCGCAGATTTGATTTCCCCTGACTAGAATCTATTGTGAGTTTAGAAAATTTTAGGCATTTGCACCTGATTTTAGTCCTCCAACCCAGCTTTATTTAGCTTACTGAGGCTTGATCTTTAATGATGATGTTTTGCTGAAGTGTTTTAGTTTCCTATTTTTACTTTTCATTTAACTTTGGAATTATCCTAGCTTGTGTCAAGAGTTGATGTCGACTTAATCTACTCAGTAGCCAAAAGTTCACTCTTATCCCTGAGGACGACACCCGTAAGTGTTACAACGATAAAACAATATGCTTACGGAAAATCACAAGACTAAGAAAGTAGTGAAACACCATGACAGAAAACCCTCTCACAGGAATGGAACTGGGCACAGGGAATGGACCACAACTTCAATCAGCATCATTTTATATACCAGTAGTGGGGGATTTCCCTTGCCACAATCGCACCTGGGGAATTGAGCTGTCTCGGAAAAACCCCCCGACATCGAAACCAGAGCTCAAGTGTCACAAGATATGGGTTGTCCTTGATACGAGGTCGCCTTCCAAGGTTCATAGGAAATCCTTTCAGTATGAGTTCACTCCACATTTTGCTTGCCTGCCCGTCCGGACTGGTGTACAGGCAAAATGCGAGGTGCTAAATGATCTAGAAAATATGAGAATTCGAGGAGGGCCCCATAATAGTGCATATGGACCACGCTAGGTCAAGTACTTTTAGCAGCCCCTGGGTATGGAGATGCCTACCTTAGAAGCCCAACATGGGAAACCACTCAGTGACCCATAAAGGGAACGCCCTGAGTGAAATTAGTATTTTACCCTCAGCTGTAGGGACTATAAATACCCCCTACCTACCTTAAGAGAGGGGATCGCTTTTTAGCACATTCTCTGATATATTATAAATTCTCTTTTCTGCTCTGTTTTTCTTGGGACCCCGGTTGACTTGATCGTTGGAGAGGCGTTCCCTAGATCTCAGCCCAGGGTTGCCTTTTTTACAGGTTCAACATGTGAGGAAATAATCGTCAAGCATCCCTCACATGCACTCCCGTAAGCCCGCTCTCTTCCCAAGTTATCCTCAGCAAAACCAGAGAGTCCTAAAGCAGGAAGTATAATAACAACAATAATAATAATAATAACAATAATAACAACAACAACAACAACAATAACAACAGCAATATGTCCCACCTATTGCTAGCAAAAATTTACCTGATCTGATAACATGACCTGAACCCTCCCAAGAAAGTTTGGTTCTTAGACCAGATTTTGTGACTCGAACCTGCTTGGCTCAAACTTGTTGCGGTTAGGATCAACCCATTTTGGTTAGGTTATTTTTTAATATATGTGTTTTATGCAAATATTCTATTTACCCAACACGTATGCTATTTTTTGTCTTTTAATGAACATACGTAGTTATAAAAATCTAACACAAAAACAGAAAAATTCATATATTTCTACCTTCCTTTAAATTTTTCATATATTTCTTCCCTATTCATTACTGTATTCCACTGCTACAACATCTTGGTTATGATGCATTATCACTAATTTTTTTTTTTTTTGGCTCTTTTCCTATGATAAACTACATTTTCATCGTTTAATAAAATCATTATAATTATCTGTAATAGTATATATGGGGAAAAAAGTAGTTGTATGTGGTTGAACATCTTTTCTAGAAGAATGATATCAACATCAAGTACATTTTGCAGGAATTTTGGTTATATGCACATGCCATTTTCTTTTCTTTCTTTCTTTATTTTCTGATTGAGAAAGTATAATCTAAAATGTCAATGAGCACTAGTTTTAGAAAATTGCAGAAGAAAAGAGCTTAAAAATTAAAATGTGAAGTTCTAGAGCTAGATTCTTTTTTGTTTTTTCAAATAAATATATTAATTCTTGCATTATTTATAGGAGAAAAAAAATCAATAAAAATACTTTTAACCCTTTGGGTCTGACCAAAACCTGAGACTTTAAGGTTATGGTCGAGCATTTGCAAACACAAACCCACAGTAGATAGACCCAAATTTAACCCGCCTCTTGAATTAGGAAGTCTAGTCCCACCTGCATGAATTGTTTGCATGTGTTTCATTATCTCTCAGAGGTTGTGCAGCTTGACATGGTTTCAATACAATACTAGGTATTGATTGGTGTGTAATTTCTACAAGCGTATGGTTAATCATCATAATACGTGAGGCCATCATTCTTGAGGATGGGTTAAGAAATTAGACCACTTAACTGAAACTAGTAAGCTAACATAATATCACCAATAGCCTACCAATTAGAGACAACAAAACATTTATTCTAAGTAAGATGTTAGCAACCTAATAAAGTCAAAAGTATAGGCGAGGCACCAAAGAAAGCTAACATACGCAAAAACAAACCTAATCATTAATAAACCAAAACTACAAGTAATTTGTCAAGATGCCTAGCTTTGCTTTGCTTCGATTCAATTGAATTGAAACAACACAAGCACTAAAAACGAATGAATAAAGAAAAAATAAATAAAAAGAATAAAGATCTAAGTCGAGAACTGAAAATCGGAACTTTACGAAAGTAACCTAGAAACTTATTATATGTAAATTAACTAAAGAAATAAGAGTGAAAAACAAATTTCACAGTCATGGAGGCAACAAGTTAAACCTATAACACTAAATTAAGGCTAGCATCAAACCACCAGACCATCATATATAACTAGTAACCTCTATTGATGAATTAATTATGAGCTTTGGCCAGATCTGTAACCAAATTTATAAAGTATTAGAGGGAGTAAACCAAGCTTGGATTATCATACAAACTAAAATTGAAATAGAGTATAAGGGCACAGCAACAGAGCGATAAAATTCAAATGAACAGGTCGCAGGAGTAGATCAATAAAATTCGTAAAACAAAGGGCCAAGGTTTGAAATTCTCTAACTAGATACTCAAAATTCAAAACTAAAACAGAAAATTTTACTCAAAATTAAAAACCCAAAATTTAATTACACTAACATTCAAAACTAAGACTATATTTAAAACTGGGGGGAAAAAACCAACATCAAAATTGAAAACTGGACACTCTACTCTCTTATCCTATTTAACTCTATCTTCAGTTGGAGTCTTCATTTTTGTGGATAAAATCACATCATCAATTCGTCAATTAATTCTCAATTTGTAATTACCCAACAACTTGAAAATTCACCTTCAATTTGCACTTAATTGTCTAAATCGATGTGAGAGATAAAGGGATGATGATGATGACAAAGAGTGATGAATGAGATTGATAATGATGATGATGATGAAGAATGAAGGAGAGAGAAAAAAAAAATAAATAACCAAACAAAGGAGGGGCTGGCTACAGTTTTGGAAAAGGAAATAAGGAGATGAAGCACTGTTGGGGGGGGTGGAGGTCACTACTGGGGACAGAAGAAGGGGTAAAGCAAAGAGAGGCTGGGGGAACGTAACAAGCACATAAGGAGAAAGAAGATAGACTAAGAGAGGAAGGGCTGAGGGAGAAGCAGAATGGGCTCATGTCACGTATGAGCATATGGGATGAAGGAAAGGAAAGTAAGATGAACATGCCTGTGGGGGTGATGGTGAGAAAGGAGAAGATGAGGGGCTCAGGTCATGTGTCCTACATGTGAGCTCGGTGACAAGGGGGAGAATGGGGTCTGGACAGGTCCTCTGCAGGGCGTAGGGAAATTTATTAATTCTCTAAAATTTCCTAAATTCCTAAAAAATAAATTTCTACAAAATAAACAAAAACATATTAAAATTCTAATTTAATTATTTATTGTGAGCGCACATTAGATAATAAAGGGTATCAAATGTGTCGTTCTTGAATTAAACAATCACCTAAATAATGAAACAGGAAATGTATAATGTCGCTGGTGGAAAGCTCTAGTTCAATATTCATAGCCATTTGGAAGTTCAACATAACATGTCTATTTGTGCCACCAAATGGTTAAAATGCCATAGCATTTCCACTACTCCCTCATCCTCCCCCCAACAAAAAAAAAGCTAATTAGATACAAGGGAATAGGATGCAAAGACAAAGATTAACTTAGAATGATCATATTTAAATATATTAAAAAAGAAACCAAAATTGGGGGAAACTAAATGTTCCATGGCTTTGTCAATGGTGAAGTTATAGAAGGAAACTACCACTCCTAGAAATTTATTTATTTACAACTAGTAACTTGTGACGGTATAAAAATACCGTTATAATTCATTTATCTTCTACAACAGAAATTTTTCTCGTTGTTAAAATTTATTTAGCACTGACGAATCTAAAATACTATTGTAGATGATTGAAAACATCCATTGTAAATGATGTAATGGGTTTGGGTTGGCTTGAACGGGAATACTAGGTTCCTTTTTGTGGGAAAATTTCCCCCCGAAATTGAAAAAGTCCCCCCAAAAATTAATGCTTTTGATGGTACTCGATCTGCTTCTTCTTAATCACACATCTCTTTCTCTCTTTCTCTCTCTCTCTCTAACTCGATCTGCTCAATCTCACTCATTCATCTCACAATCGTGACCCTCTTTCTCTCTATCATTCTCGATTTGCTCTTCCATTCTCTGCCCTAGAAATGCGATTGCGATTGCATGCGAAGGCTGGATCTCTATCTCTCTCGATGTGTTTCTTTCATAAATCCCCTGAAATATTAAGCCATAGGCATGATTCTTCTAGCCATAGATTGGGGTTCAATTGGAAGAAGCCGCGGTTTGTCTAGGGTTCAAGGCAATGTCAAATTTATGGTTTAAGAAAATGGATAAGGACTGAAGCTTCCAATGTTGTTGGCGATTTCAAGCAACGATTTGTCCAGGGTTTAAGGCATCTATCTTATCTTTCTTAGGGAATTTGCTCTCTTTCTCGCTTCACTCTCCTATCTCTTACATCCCATTGCATCACATATCCTGTTCGATTATGTTTTTCTTCTTCGTTGAGTCAATTCGTTATAAATTTTGTTCAATTTCATGGTCTGCGATCCTTCATCTTCTTATGCTTTCAAAAACCTTGCTGATAGATAGAATATGTTTGCTCTTATCTTATCGAATCCAATCAAGTAAAGTTTATGATTCTGATTTTTATGTATTTGCATTTTTCTGCTGTGATTTTGACGGTGTCACAAAGCTACTATTTGGGTTTTGCAATGGAAATGAAAGATATACCTGGAACCCCTAGTTTTTGTTTCCTTAGTGTCTATGTCACCTTACTTTTCAATAGGGTATTATTGGCTTTAATTGAATTAGTAATTGGTGGAATTTTTAAAACTTTCTAGCAGTTAAATGCTGGAGAGTGGCTTTTTTATTTTTGGTTTTTTGGGGGGATTGGGATTAATTATGTGGGATTAACAGTTAGGTGTTGTTCGTGTGAGCATCTCAATAAGTCATTTATAAGACAAATTACAATAGTAACTGTGGGCTGTGTAGTCTCTCACCTTGTCGATTGCAACCAATTGAGGTTGCTGATTCTGATTTTTATTTATTTGCATTTTTCTGATGTGATTTTTATGGTGTTACTGAGCTAGTATTTTTGTTTTGCAATGGAAATCTTACCAAAGTAGCATGTTCAGTTTAAGTAACAGTTGGGTGTGATTTTTATTTATTTGCATTTTTTTGGTGTGATTAACAGTTAGGTGTTCATCCATTGTGTTACTAAGCCACTATTTGCATTTGGCATTAATCAGCTTAAGAAGCATGTTCAGAAACTGCCCTTCATCTACTGATATTGTCATTAGATTCCTCCATAATAATTAATTTCATCCCTTATTTCTGTTCTTTTGGGTGGGTGTGGGATAAAATGTATATGCAATTCAAGTCTGTTGCTGAGCGCATAAGTTGCCTATCATTTGCATCAGTACATTTTGCAGTGTGTGCTTAGATCTTCATGTCTGGTTAGAATTCTTGTTGTGTTGGTCCCCCATTTTTTGGTTGAGGGGTACTTAAAGTACTTTAGATTTATTAATGATGCATAACTAAAGCCAAGGATATAGGTGATTCATGAGCTATTAGGAACAGGGACATAGACATTAGTGGTTGAGCTAATTTTTAGGTTTCAAAAGGCCAGACATCTTGAGATCTATGAAACTTTAGGCCATAGGGTAAATCTGTATAGTTGTCATCTCAAGTGGTTGGATAGTAACTTTCTCCTACCTAGTGCTGGCGATTTTTGATTTTGGGAGTTGAACTTAGTAGTCAACTACTACTATGTACCTGTCTTCTTGCTATATGCCTGTATCCCAGGTAATGTATTCCTTATTTGCTATATTTTTCTTACTGGTACATAGAGTCTAGAATCTTGATTGGCTATCGCTGATGAATGGGAGCAAAATAGTTGATTAAAGCAGTTCAGCACCTTGTTGATTGAACTTTTAGCACTATTTTGTAGCATACTGCTATAGAATTAAGTTTGATTGCTATGGTGTGCTTCTTGGACACACGTTTTGTTGCTTGTTTGGTGTATCGCAACCCACATTTGGATTTCCTAATATCTCACTCGGAATTTACTCGTTCGTAGCAAAAATGGTGACATATACAGTGTGGAGTCCATTGGGAAGAGGAAATGGAGTTCTTCGTTGCTATATAGAAAGATGTGAGATTGTGAGTATAATCACTAGGCTCCAAAGTTTTGCTTAGGGATTTGATGAGCTATTTGCATTGAATTTTGTCGCAACTTCTTTAAGGATCTTTAGATGTTCCTACTAGTGTTAGTGCAAGTTTATGTTTTCACAAAATGACTTTGAATTTCCTGGCTTGAATATCTTTCTTCATATTATTAGCCTCTGAATCTCTTTGCTATATTTTGGGTCCTTGCAGATAAAATAAAGTACACATATTAAATCAAATTGCTATGTTTTGAAATAATTGAAATAATAAAGTTGATTTCAATGTACTATTGAGCTTATCTATAGTTGAATGAACAAGCCTCCCTGTTTTGATCATTGGTTCTCCATATTGTCAATCTTACTAATGGCTGATATTAAAACCTTTTGCAAATGAAATATTGTCTTCTACAGGTAAAAGACCAAACAAGTCAATACACCTACACAAAAGAAGTAGGAAACATGATTTTGAATGCCTATTGATCAAGAATCTGGCATTTTACACTTCATCAAAAACTCATAATCACAATGCCAAAAGGTACAAGTTCTGAGAATTTTATCATACAACTAATATGAATTCTGTCCTCAAATAAAAAGAGATGGGTTTTCTCAACTTGGCCACCCAAAAAAAAATAATATAAAATAAAAATTTATATCCCTTCATTGACTTAATCTTTACCTTGTCAATTTGATTCAAGACTATAGAAAAGTCCAATGAAATGTCCCAGTGACTTAGTTCTTTTCTTAATATTTTCATCTCAATTTTACAGTGTTCCACACATTTGTGCCTCAAATCACGAAAGCCCTCACAGTCTCACCCATGATTGAAGGAATATAGATCGACAAAAGTAGGAGAGAGATCATAGATTAAGGAAGCAGACCTCAGCATATGATCCTATAGGCTCAGTTAACACAATTATGGGAAGGCCATTAGTATCATGAATCATATTGACTGGCATGGTTGCCTTTGGTTTCAACCTTGCCCTCAAACTTCTAACAAATGGGCTCAACTTCCCTCTTCTGATCTTTAGCTATAGTTACCCAATTTATAAAATGAAAAAAAGCATTTATTTTTTTATTAAATTCAACGACCCCGAAATAAGTTTCAGTTAATATAAGCAAATCATGCAAAAATATACACAAATTACTTATTTGGGCTTCATTTACTTTGGTTATATTCTATTCAACTAAGTTTGATGCTTGCTATTAAAGTGACCTATCAGGGTTTGAAACATCATCATAAGCCTAACTTGTGTGCATCAAAGTAATATATTAACACCGTTTTCTTGGAATTATAGAAGAGGAGTAGATTGCTTAAGTTTGTTGGGTTTTTGATATGTAATGATCTATATTTGTAAGCCTAGTAGATTCTTTCTCCATTTAGGCATCGATATCACATTCCTTATAAGGTACCAAATATTATGTCTTGCGAGCATAGTTATCTGACCATTGCCTTAGAAATATGGTATGATTTAGGGGGAAAAAATGCTATGTTAATGCTTACTTAACATGCTTTATTTAAAATCATAGCTCTTCATTATTGTGTTGTGACGATAGTTTGGAAAATCTAGCCAGTTTGTTGTGCATCATATCATTCTACATGCAATTGAGTTAGTCGACTTGAGTATTTTGTCCCAATGATAATAACAAGTTAGGAGCATCATTATTTGTAATAATTAAGTGTTGATAATTAAATGTACCACTTTACTATGAGACATCATTCGTGTCTTTTTTTTTTGCCATGAGATTATTTTTTTATTTTATCTTTTTCCACTTAAAATTAGCATATATCAGGGGAGGGGTAATGCAATAGATTGGTTAGTTACTATGGTGAACATTGAGCTTCTTGTCCTAATGGGTTCATTCCATCTCTGTATTTTCTGCCCTTTGTTGTTGTGGCAGTAGGTTTTATATTTATGCTTCATGTCATAGATTGATCCATATGTTTGTATTTATTTATTTTTTATATCTTAGTACTTTGATTGTTGTGTATTTAACTCTAAAAATATTTGAAAATATATAATTTAGTTCAAATTGATTGCATTGGTAAAGAATGCAATGTCACACTAATCAATTTATATAATAGTTAATTAGTTGTTAATGATTATATTAGGGAAGGATGTAATATCAAACTAATCACATATATTTTTTGTTTCTAAGTGCAGATGGCTTTAGTTTTAAAAATTACTATTCACTACCCCTATGGGGGTAAATTTAAAGAAAGAGATAACAAACTTTATTATATAAGGGAGATTAGTTGTACGTTAGTTGAATGTGAATGTGATAGATTGTCCTTGCCTAAGTTGTCTACTACATTGAAGGATGATTGCAGTTATAAGAGTAATGTGATTGAACTATGGTGGAACAACTCTAAAAGGAGTGGAGAGTTGAGAAGGATTATTGGTGATAAAGAGGTGATAGATATGGTAGCCAAACTGGGAAAGTGTAAAAGTGTTCATGTGTCCGCAATTGATGAACATGTGAAAAGTCTTGCCTTACCTCATGTTACCTATAGATTTGTTGATACATCTCAAGTTCAAAATCAAAGGGAGAAGGCACAATTATCAACTATTAATGGTGGAAATGTTAAGACAAAATTAAATACAAAAATTAGGTATTTACTTCTATAAGATTTCTTATGTATGCATGCTTTGATTTTTGTATTTTGCTTATGATTATTTGGGTTGAATTTTTTTAAATTTTTTGCCAACTTGTATGCTTAGGACCATGTTGTTTGATTATGCCATACATAAAGACTATATAGTGGAATTTATGCTTTTCTTCATTAATCTTCATGTTTATTACATTTTCTATTCAAACTTGCTAGGGTTCCGTTGATCATTTCATTTTTAGGAAATGACTCATAGTAAAGGATGGATGACTCTCTCTGTCCATAACCTTCTTAGTGATGAATATAGCAAAGGGGTTAGAAGCTTCCTTTCATTTCCATTTAGCCGATTGGGAGAGGGGACGATAGTTATAAAACGTCCTTGTGTGAAGTGCTGTAACTCAAGTGAGTATGCTAGACACATAGTTGAAATGCATCTGAAGTACTGTATACGGTATACTCAAGTGAAGTGCTATAACTCAAGTACTGTATATGGTATACTTGAGGAATATACTTTTTGGTACCACCATGGTGAAAGGGCCAATGAACCTCAATCTGAAAATGATAAGATGGAGGGTGAGTTTGTTAGTGAGGAGCGATTATAAAATGGGAATCAAAGTGATGATGAGATAGATGATATGATAAGAGACTTATTTCCTATTTACCATGGTGTAATGAACAAGGTTCTTCAAGCAATGCAGATTTTGTAGAGGAACCAAATGAGGATGTGAAGAGGTTTTATAGGCTATTGAAAGACTTTGAGCAACCTACATACCCTAGTTGTAGCTCTTCTAAGTTATCTACAATGGTGAAATTACTTCATATAAAGTCTCTTGGTCAGTGGGGTAATGAATCTTTCACTATGTTGTTGGAGTTTTTAAAAAATGATTTGTTACCATCAGGGTCTACACTTGTTGAGTCGTACTATGAGGCTAAGAAGATTATTAAGGATCTTAGACTTTCTTATAATAAGATTGATGCATGTAGAAATAATTACATGCTATTCTAGAAAGAAGGTGCAAATCTTGATGCTTGTGAGTTATGTCATGCATTGAGGTGGAGGGATGATAAACATAGTGAGGAAGAGAAAAGGAGAGCAAATGGCAAGAAAATACCAATAAAAATATTGCGGCACTTCCCGTTAAAGCCCAAAGTCCAATGCCTCTTTATGTCCTCAAAGACCACATTTGAGATGGTGTGGCATCATAAAGAGCGCATTAAAGATGGAATCATAAGACATTTTGTTGATTCTAAAGCCTGGAAATATTTTGATGAGCTTCATACACATTTTACCTATGATCCACATAATGTTAGACTTGGATTGATGAGGGATGGATTTCAACCATTTTCTAATGCATCAACTCCTTACAGTATTTAGCCTGTGATACTTATTCCATATAATATGGCCCTTGGAATTGTATGAAACAATCTAATTTTAGCTTGTCCTTAATCATTCCTGGCCCTGATGGTCCTAGTGATGCAATAGATGTGTGCTTACAACCTCTGATAGGGGAATTGAAGGAGTTATGGTTCATAGGGGTAGAGACATATGATGCTTTATGACGACAAAACTTCAGGCTGCATACAACCTTATTATGGACTATAAATAATTTTTCGATGTATGGAATCTTATCTAGATGGAATACAAAAGGAAAACTTGCGTGTCCTGTTTGCCATAAGCACACCCACTCTTTTAGATTACATCATTGTGCAAAGCAAGTTTACATGCGTCATAGATGCTTCTTACAAAAGAACCACAATTAGCGTAAGAAGGCATATTGGTTTGGCAATGTTGAAATGGATGACCCTCCTATCCCACTATCCAAAAGTGAAGTTCTAGATCAAGTGCAATATCTAGAGAGAATTCCTTTAAGTAAAGCTCCCAATGTGAAGGTGAAAATTGATCAAGAAAAAAGAGGGGATAATTGGAATAAGAAAAGCATTTTTTTTGGGCTACAATATTGGAGCACCAATTTATTACGACATAATTTGGATGTTATGCCCATTAAAAGGAATGTGTTTGACATCATTCATGGAACTATTATGAACATCATAGGGAAAACCAAAGATATTATCATGGCTCATTTAGATTTACATGCCTTTAATATTAGGCTAGATTTACATCCTCATGAAAAGGGCAGCAAGCTTGAGTTGCCTCCAGCTCCTTATGCATTATCTCAAAAGCAAAAGTAGGAGCTTCGTAAATTTCTTAAGGATGTTAAGGTGTCGGATGGCTTCTCCTTAAATATCTCTAAGTGTGTAAATGTGAAAAAATGTAAGATCTCTGGCTTGAAGAGCTATGATCACCACATTCTTCTCCAAAGATTGCTTCCTCTTGTTATACGGGCAGGCATGCCTATTAAGGACGTAAGCGAGGCTATTATTGAGATGTCCATGTTTTTCAATGTTTTATGTGCCAAAGAATTGAAAATAAAAGATTTAGAAGCCATCAAGGCTCAAATGCCTTTAACTCTGTCCAAGTTCGAAAGGTGGTTCCTTCTTTTATGCTTTGATATCGTGTTATATCTGCCCATCCACTTAGCAGAAGAGGCTATAATAGGTGGGCCAGTGCAGTTTTATTGGATGTATTCTGGGGAACAAAGTCTTTATATGCACAAGAGTCGTGTTCATAACAGGGCTTGTCCTGTGGGTTCAATGGCTGAAGGCTCAGATGAGTGTATGACACTTTGTTCAAGATATTTACATGGGATTAAAACAAGATTTAATCACCCTGGATGCAATTATGATGGTGGGGTCAAACATAACAAAGCTCTGAGTATCCTTACACACCCTGATGAATTGCCTTGAAGTTTCACCTGTTCAACAGTGAGTCATTTATTTCCAAAAATTTTAGTTATTCTTTATTGGTTATTAAAAATAAAAACTAATTACTTGTATTCTGTAGAGAGCATTCTCAAATGCTTGGGCCTTCGAAGGAAATTACTAATGATGAAAAGAATAACCATTTTGTTAGATGGTTTAAGACCAGAGTAAGTCATATTTCTAAATTCTCTTCTGTGTGTTTCCTAAATTTATGTCAATCTTATTAATTTTTTTGGGGTTTTTATAGGCAGAAGAGGTGTATCAAGAAGGAACTTGTCCATTTAGAGAAGATATTTTATCATTAGCTCGAGGGCCTACACCTTATGTAAAGTGCTATAGTGGTTACATCACTAATGGATTTAAATTTCATACATTAGATAGAGAGAATGGTGCAAAGACCCAAAATAGTGGAGTTCTTATGGTTAGTAATAGTGGAGATGGAGAAGCTAATACAAACTATTATGGGGTTTTAGCACAGATCTTTAGTTTGGAGTACAGTGGAGGTAATGAGGTTATATTCTTTCGATGTAAGTGGTGGGACATAGACCCAAAAAAAGGAGTGAAAGTAGATAAATTTTATTTTGTTACTGTAAACTATCAGCGTCTTTTGAAAACCAATGAGCCATTCATCTTGACAGCTCAAGCATGGCAAGTATTCTATGTGACTGATGTCAGTCAAAAGGGCTAGCAAGTGGTGGTGAAAGCACAACCTTGTGATTCATATCAGATGTCTATTGAGGAAGATAGCAACAAGTAGATGCAGAAGATTCAACTGAAGCTTATCAATAGACTTCTTCATTTAATACTCGGTTTGTTGCTTCCACATCAATAGAGGATTTAGAATATCCTAGTGTTGGCAGTAGAAATGATCAACAGGCAGATATTGTTGATAACCCTTCACTGGTTAGAGAAAGAAAAAGACCTAGGAAATCGCGCTAGCTTAATATGTTATGGAACTTTAGTGATTGTAATGTGTTTTTATCTTATCAAGTGTCAGACTTTATGACATACGGTTCCTCCCTAACTCCCTTGGCTGCATACAGTGCATGACTAATTGATTGTAGAAATGAAATATTTGTTGCTAATCTTATATTGCATCTGATGTACTTACGGAGCATAGCAAATGCAGGAAAGAAGTTAGTGAAGCCAAGGTTTCTGCCACTTGGTTCTCTATGTCGAGGTTGTGTGCCAAGCTTGAAGACGTCCTACCATCCTATTTCAATGGAAGCTCAAACCCAAGGTCAACAAGCTCCTATTAATGAAACCCGAGTTGAGCAGACTCCCATTGAGGCTTTTGAGTCTGGACCACATGCTGAAGCAGTAATGAAGGAGAATCTGGTAAAGCATTTTGCCTACTAAAATTTTTGTATGTAGTGTTTCTAGAGTTCCTATTTTTTTTCCTTTAAATATGTTATCATTCAGCCTTTCATCCTTAAATTCCACTTATCTAACAAGGTGTTTAAAGAACATGGTGCTCATGATCAGCAGCAACAACACCTTCTGCTCTGGCAGTGAACATATCCTTGTCTTCATAAAACATGGATCTTTAAATATCTTTATTTGTTCTGATTTGATAGATTATCAAATAAAGATTAAGTATTGATTGTTACCATGTTTGATAAATGTACTAAGGTACAAGCACGATATTATGCACATTGAGAATGAGATTGCAGAAGAACATGACAACTCTTCAAGGAATGTAGGTTTAGGAGATGGTGAAAATTTGGAAACAATAATAAACAATACAAATCCCTCCTAAAATCACTCATCTAGTAATGATGCCTGTAGAGAAATTAAAAAGTCATCCATGGCTAATAGTTTGCCAGGTAACATATTTCAAGTTCTAATGTGTTTTAGCAGCTGGATTAAGAGAAGATTACAAAAGAACTGGATCAAGTGGTGTTGTTTATGGGCATCAGATTGGTTATGCACCTTTTGATTTGTGATTTGGGGGAAGTAGACTCCAAGAATCTGATAAATCTGGAATATGCGATAAAACTTGTGATTAGAATAGAGATCCCACTTTTTTGGATCCCTTTTGTGGGCGCACTTTGTAGCTCCAAATCCAATGGGGTTATTGTTCATGGAAGAGGGTTGCGAAAACATTGATTTGAGTGATAATGGTAAGATACAAGTGGGGTGGAGTTTTTCTGATCTGTGACACCAATTTTAGTTTATGTTTTTCTAACCTGTGACACCAATTTCAGTTTCTAAAGACAAATATGTTATGAAGGTCATTCTAGGTCCTTCTTACGTAGTAAGGGACAAATAATGCTTGCATGAGGTAGCCTTGATGTGCAATGTTAGATACAAATCATTATATATGAATAAAAACTTTACTAAGCTCAGTTATCATGGAGGGATTTGACTGGAAGCTGAACTGCAAATTTCAATTAAGTGAACTAATGAGTTGTTACTTGTATTCTGCCTTCCATTTTTTAATGGTGTTTGAGATGTCTTGATTAAGTGAACTTTACTAATCATTATGCATGAGATGATAGTTCCTAGGTCTTGTATTCTGAGGCCAGTAACTACCATAATTGGCTTTGAACAAGCTAGGACACATATACAAGTACATATTTCAAAGTGTATGAATGGATGTGGTATTTCTTG
The DNA here is from genome assembly GCA_029747015.1 of Carnegiea gigantea. Lineage (NCBI taxonomy): Eukaryota > Viridiplantae > Streptophyta > Magnoliopsida > Caryophyllales > Cactaceae > Carnegiea > Carnegiea gigantea. The sequence continues at coordinate 61,286 of JAKOGI010002107.1, forward strand.
GCATTAGTAATATGCTGGATATTAATAACATTACTAACGGTTTAATGCCAATTGAAATATAATTTCCTTATTATTTTTTTTGTTTTTTTGGCTCTCGGCTTCTACTGGTGGGGAACGCAAGAAAAGAAAATGGAGTGCAAATTCAAGGCCTCGGGGTAGAAATAAGGTCAGACAAGTAGCTACTCTTAAAGATGGGCGGAAACTCGATGTGACTTTCCATCACAATGGGACAGTGGGTAAAAGTGGAGGAGCCCTAATAAGACATATCAGCAAACTTGCTTGTGATTGTTACATGTTACCTGTCAGAGTGCATAGTTGGAGTGAAATTAATGCCAAAGACTTGGAGAAGTTGTGGGCCGCGATTGTGGCATGAAAGCATGAGTTTTAGGTTTTTTCCCCCTCAAATTTTAAAGATTTAATTTTTTTTAAATTGATCCGAAAGACAAATCACTGACACGTTTTACATGTGATAGGATAAGTTTAAAGGTGGGGGCATTGAGCATCGTTGAAAGGAGCTCATGCACCGTGCACGTAGATTATAGAGGAAAGATGAAATGATGCAACATAACCTCAATGGGTTTCCAGTATTCAAGAAGCACTAAAACCACAGAACATCTGTAAGAGTTTGACGAAAGAAGATTGAGAATGGCTGGTAGTGGAGCATTATATGGATCCAGATTTCCAAGTACTGTCCAATGTTAGCTAACATTTAATGGCTTCTCCTTTATACGTAAATTTTTTCAACGCCTCTGGTCTTTTGATTATTAAATGGTGTGATTTATAGATAAAGAGTGCAATAAATTCTGAGAATAGAGCACAGTTTACTATGCTTCCTCGTACTTATAGCAGGCCGATTCGGGATGTCATCTATGAAGACTTAGTGCGTACAAGTGTTTCTAGTTTTCACTGAAATAGTGTTGTTCATACTATTATCGGCCAAGTTTAATTTTTTTTTCCATTGTACTCAATAGGATGGCAAGGATGGAAGGTCCTGGGCATTGCGGAGAGTTTTTAAAGGCATTCGAAAGAAAAAGGATGGGACTTTTGAAAAGGAAGATGTAATTATATATGTACAGCTAATTAACTTGCTTGGAACATTATATATGCAATTTTGTTGTCAGCTAGCATTATGTTTAAATTTTCAAAATTGTCATATTACTTGGAACATTGTATTTTTCAACAAAGGACAACATTCTAGGAGAATCAGACGAGAACCCTTTCATGGTTCAGTTTGAGCTTGTGAAGAAATGCTTCGGGGCTTAAGATCGGGATTGCGTAATATGCTTTGGACTAGGTATGAAACCCAAGGATGTTAGAGGACCTGAGCCCAGCAAGGCTCACCTGAAAGCTCAGCTTGAAAAGACGAATCCGCATATTAGCGAGTTGGAAAGTCGACTCAATAACATTGAGCATGTCGAAGCTGACCATCAGAAAAAGATTAATGATATGCAAGCTACTCACAAGAAAGATATAGGGGATCTTCAAGGTGAAATCAAGGTGCCTAAGGACATTATTTTCCAAAAAATATCGAACATCTTGCCACCTTCTTCAGCTCATTGATAGGAAAATCATGCTCACAGGCATGTTTTGTGTTTTTGATGAACTAGGTAAGCACTTTCTAATACTTTTCATTATGTTTTTAATTTATAATTATCTCATGTGGTTTTATACATCTCTTCTACCTTTTTCATTCCTTACTTCCCTCCTCCAAGCCTTGCTACCTGGCAAAGTTGTGAAAACCTGATGCCCACCATCTGTTCGATGAAAGTCTTCAAAATCTATTTGGTTCGATTCTGTGTTGACGTGGACTTTTTGGCCAGAAAAGGGTGTTATTCCACTTGAAAATGGGATGTCTTATATTGAAATAATGGTTGTGTTTGACTGAGGTTTGGTTACGTACAAAAGCTGTGATATGGGATGTTAATTACTATGGATAGCAAGACAATCCTAGACGCATGGTATCCTATAGGGTTTGGTGTGCATTTTCGTTCCTATAGCAATAATTTGGACTGCATCTATGAAATTTCTCTCTCTCTCACAGATGGCAATATGGCTGAGCTGACCATTCTTTTTTGTTAGGTCCATAATGATGCCAATATGGCTGAGCTGACTATGAACTAATTTTTAACCTTGTTGCTGCATTTTGCATGCTCTTCTCCTTTAATGAAGGGAAAAAAATGCCATAAAAATGTAGCCTGTTTGTTGTTTGGTGATGGGTTGATGATGGATGTATATATGGTGATTCATTTATCTTATTGAGTGCAGGCCTATGTGGTGTGTTACTTTATTGTGATGTCATGTAGTGACATCCTTGAATCTGGATTTAACACACATATTCTAGCTTGCTTATTGTCTTTATACCTGATTATTGGTCTCTCTTTGTTTTAATTAAGGAAATATGCACACTTTAAAAGGTTTCAAATGTCTTTGCCTTTGCATGTTTAAAGTGTAGATGATGTGTGGATATTATCAGGCATATGAAGATTAGTTGTTTTTGTTATGGCCATTGATTTGTATTGAACGGCTAGGCCTTTTTTTTGTGGGCCTATCATTTTGGTAAATAGGTCTATCTTTGGTAATCTTAATTGGTAATTAGCTAGGTCTACTATTTTTGGTAAATGGGCTAGTCTTTTAGTCTCTTCTATATATGTTGAGTTGAGGCTATCTTGATGGATGTGTACAATCCTAAACATCTTGAGGTCTTCATTTTATGTGAATATAAATAGTATATGTTTCATTTCTTCTCTAGACTCTTTAACATTATATAAATTCCATTAAGTTACTAGTCTTGTAAATATATTTCAAAAATCAGGTTGTACGACTATTTATTAAAAAAAAAGAATGAGCACAAAATTGATAATCAAGTCAGCTGCAAAGGAAAAAGTCATTGTAGATAATTAGATTTTTGTGCGTCACACTAATAATTATTGTAAGAAATTTGCAATTAGGACATTTCCCATGCTAAATACAACGGTGTAAACAGTCAGGGATGACTTAGGATTTCTACAACGGAAAAAAAATTGTTGCAAGAAGTAGGTCCTATAACAACGATTATAAAAAAAATCGTTGTAACATATGCAAATATTCTACAATGGAATGGTCGTAAAAGGCCTTTTAGAGGGTTGACGACGGATTTAAATACCGTCGTCAATGATATATAACGATGGTTTCCACAACTTTTTACAACGGTTTTTTCCTTCGTAAATGGTGTTTTTTCGAGTAGCATACATTATATTCAAGGTAAATGAAGACAAATTAAGAGAAAGTAGGGGATGAAAGATGAGAATGGAGGAAGATTTTTCAGTAATTTAAGGCCTGCCATCATCATCATCATCATCAAACCTATTAAATTTAGGGAGAAGAGCAGAACTATAGAATTTAGATACTTCATTCCTTGAGCTCTCAAGTATTTTGTACCTATTGTTGAATAATAACATGATGAGAGTGTAATATATGCTTGAATCTCAACAAAATAATAACAATAATGGCAAAAAATTACATCATTCATGCTCCAAACTAGACAACTCAAAGTTCAAAAATCACAAAGTTTGAGAAGTTATGGTGAAACCACTTCAATCAAAGTAAATGTTAGGGATGAGCACATTCATTAAATTCTAGTCACAAAAGTGGAATAAAGCTACACAGAACTATGGATGGCTAAGAATATGTAGATAACTAGAACATTAAGGTAGAACAACATTAGTATATATCACAAAATGACATGAGATGAGGTCTTATGTCCTACATATTTGGTACATTACATGGCAAGAGCTTTCTTAATAACTTTGTATATGTGTTATGTGTTCAAAATACAAGCCCTTTAAAGTACAAGCCAGCGGATCAATTACAACAAACAAAATAGAACCTTCATCGAATTACAAAATTTAGTTATAACCCTCAAAACAGTTGCAAGGCTACAGGGAATAAAAAGAAACATAAAACTTGTAATGATAACATAGGAAGTTCATTTGGTTAGGTAAGCATGCATCCCAATGGCCAGATCATTCAGGAACTAACACTTACATCATTGTGAAGGAAGATTCGCTTACTGATGAGTTTCTCAATGAGGTGGCATGGTACGAAAATTGATCTCTTTGGCCTATGATTGTCTCGTGGGCTTATGCCATATATGTATCCGATAACCTACATCCTCAAACTATCTATGTAGATAAGCTTCTTTAGAATGTCCTCTCGACGTTGATATAAGTAACATTCATACAGATATAAAGATTGGTGGTGTAAATTGCTCGGTCATGCCAATCTGCCTTAGGTGCAAATGCTGTATGTTCATATGGAGGAATTATGGGACCTATTAATTCATCACCACGCACATTTGCAGCCCTCTTCTTTCCTTAAATTTTCTCTTTGGATCTCTTCGCTCTGGGATCTCGCTATTGCTTCTCACTTTCTATTTCTTCGACTGCCTTGTTCAAAATTCTTACTTGTATTTGATTTCCTCAGATTTATTCTAAGTTTTTCATTAAGATTTCATGTTGTTTTCTTGTTCACAACTTGTGCTTGGTGAATTTCTTGTTGAGAATTTATATTGGCAGGTTATTCTTGGTAATTTGCTACAATTTCTTTGAGTTTATTGTTTTAATTTAGGTTTGCCTGATTTTGTTTTTGAGTCGGTGTTTTCCATTGATCTTTAGGTGTTGATCGATGTCTTGAGTGAGATTTAGGGTTTGTAGGTAGTTTGTTATGGGATATTATCTAGTGAACTTTTATGTCATAACAAGTGTTATATGTGCCTCCTTTATAGACATATCGACCTATAATTTTTGCTTTTAATGATTTGAATATTTAGGATTTTATAGACTTTGTTGTGTTTAGGTTTTGCTAGAACTGCTTGTGTAATTAGTGATCAATAGAAATCCAAATAATGATCGATGGGTATGATATTAGTGGTCATCTAAATATGTGTGTATTTCTTTTCTTATTGCTTGCAATTCAACCATTCTCTTTTCGATGATCAATAGAAGTGTAATTAGTGATTGATTAGCATGAGGCAAGTAACGTCTTCATTGGGTGTTTATTTTTGTTTCTAATGCATTGGAAATTCAGTGCTTGCAATTACTTTAGAATTTATTCATTGTGTTGCTAATGATAAATGGGTATTTGGTTCATGTTCTATTGTTGGTGATCAATAGACATATTAGTGATCAATAAATTTCTGATTAGTGATGACTTGTGATAACTTTTGTGATATGTTAAATAGGTGTTCACTTTTTTTCAATTGCATTTAGAATTTATTTGGTGTCTTGGATAATGAACAAAAATGTTATTACTGATTAATAGATTTGTAATCTCTTGAATAAATGTTTACGTTTTTACAGTTGGTTTTTGAATGTCTTGCTTTTGTTGTTGGTGATCAAGAGATATTTTATTAGTAATCAATATATTTCTGACTAGTGATCAGTTGTGATAAGATTAGTAATCTATGAAGTATATGTTCATCTTTTTTCAATTGCTTTTAGAATTTAGGTTTTATTTTGTTCATGATTAGCATAAATGTTATTTGTGATCAACAGATGCAATCTATTGAATAAATTTTACTTTTTTTGCAATCACTTTTAGAATTTAATGCTTCTATTAGTGGTGATCAATAGGCCTCTGATTAGTGATATATAGATTTATGGTTACAACAATCGTTTGTCATGATACTTGTGATCTCTTCAATTTTTCTATTTACTGCTTCTATTTTATCTACTTGCATAAGTTTTTGCGTGTATCGAAGTTTATGAATACCCCGTTTACTTTATTAAAATAATTTCTACAGTCGACAAATGTGGATCGCACTCCTCTCAAGAAGCAAGAAGGGATACAATGGGAAAGACAAGTTGAAGTGAGTTGCTGAGATTGAGTGTGACAATAAATGTGAATTGCCTTATATATGTGTATAAGTTTGAGGTCCGTGATTCTAGAGATGGATGTACTGCAGAGCACATACCTTTGAGGACACCTGCTTTTACACCTACACATACAACTATGGGTATGCAACCTAGTGATATCCAATGTCCAACTGGAACTCAAGCTGATTTGTAATGTGCAAGAGAGATTGCACCTTCACACAATCAGAGTAAAGTACAGGGGGGCATACATATGGACACGACTAATATGGAATTGATGAATAAGGAACAAGAAGGGTCAGTGGCGTCTAGAAATGCTGAGCACAAACTGGCAAAGAAATCAAAAATTGAAAGCAGTAAAGTTAAGGAGTTCAGCAACCAGATGTCACTCAAGGGATCATAGTAACTGATTAAAATCTGAATGAAGACCAAAAAACAGGTGGTAAAATAAATTTGTTTTGGAGGCTTCTTGCACTTACAAGCTGATACGATACTAGGAAAGCTAGCTGCATGGTTGGTCCTCAACTTTGACACTTGCTCTTACTCCCTGCTTGTCACCTATGATGGGATAAGGGTGGCTGATGATGATGTGTACATGATATTAGGTCTCCTTAGAGGGCCACTAGAGGTAATCGAGGCTAAAAATGAAAGCAACGTGAGCATTGAGTTTAAATGTAACCTTTCAACCCCTCCCTAGGTCGTGGACAACTATCAGAAATGACTTCAAGGATCGTCAACATGCTCCACAAATCACCACAAGCCTTTTTGGCGTGCTTCATCCTCGCTCACATACTGCTTAGGAAACTTCTCAGGAGGTCACCTATCATAAGATTTCTCCACATCAAGTACACTTAAATGGAGAGTTCTTAACGGTGAATTTCCCGGAAGGAAAGGTGCACCTTTTGGTGATATGAGTAGTTACTTCAAATTCCTTAAATCAAACTCATGGTATGACAGTCACCCCACTTAAAGAGCACAATGTCCTCATTATGCCTCGCTAACCGACTAACCTGACTGGATGTATATCCCAGTATCTTTGCCTTACTAAGTGATTACCCAAGGCTCTCTAGTCCACTAACGTAACTGACAGTCATAGGTAGGCTCTGATGCCCCTCACTGGGTCACATACATTTATCAAGACTGACTTCAAGTATTGTGAACTGAGCCCATAAATCACTACAAACCTTTTCGGTATGCTTTGTTCTCACGCACACGCTGCATGCAAACTTCCCAAGAGGTCACCTATCCTAAGATTTCTCCACACTAAGCATGCTTAACTATAGAGTTCTTAATAATGGGTTTCTTAAAAATGATGGTGCACCTTTTGGTGATATGAGTTGCCACTTTAAATCCTTTAAATCATACTTGGTGTATTCTATGAAAGAATGGCCAACCCCCTCAAAGCTATTGAGCAGCCAAGAAGGTGTACCTATATAACAAGTTGTCGGAGAAAGCTGCAAAGCAGAAGATGAGCAGTAAAGACCAACCCCCCCTCAAAAACCTATAAGTAAGAAGACTGCGAAAAAGTAGAAGAGTGAAAAGAACAGCAACGAACATGACCCCATGAAAAAAATTAAAAATAAGAAAGGAAAGAGTGACAAGTCATTAGAGAAGGGTTCAAAAAAAGAAGTCATTTCTGAGAAATTCTCTGTAAACGGTGTAATGAAGAAGTTGACAAGAAGCGGAAGACGAACCCACTAGAAAAACTATAAATAAGAAAGGTAAGAGTGATAATTCACCAGAGAAGAGTGCATGAAAACAAGTTATTTCTGACAAACCCACACAAAAAGGTCCGAAGAAGAGGAATGCCTGTAAATAGAACCCTGAAAAGCCTACAAGTAAGGAGGTAAAGAGCGACAAATCTCCTAAAAAAGTGGGAATGGTTGATAAGTCTCTACAAAAAAGTCGAGAGAAATAGATAGTTTCTGAAAGATCACCAGATAAAGCTCAGTTGGAGAAGAAAAGCAGCAAATAAAATACTGCTGAAAACCCTACAAATGAGGAGGGAGAGATTGAGAAATCTACTGAGAATGCCAAAAATAACAAGATGGGGAATAGTGAGAATTCCACTGGTAAGCCCCAAGACAAAGATCAAATTTGTGAAAAATCCCCAGCGTAACAAGAAGCAAAGAGGGGGGAAGCCAAAAAAAGGAAAGAAGGAGAGGCTAAAGAAGAAGACATTCCCTATTAGACAATCACAAAAGATGAGAGACTTATCACAACCTCAAGTACAGAAAGGCTAGACCTGTGAGGTTGAAAATTTTGATCCTGATGAAGAATAACTTGCTTATGCAGATTATGATTTGAATAATGAAGAGCAACCCGTCAATGATAACGATGATCAGAGATGATGAAAATGATCAGAGGAGTGAGGAATAAAAAACAATGGTTTCTGATATTATGAAGGCTCCTCTAAAGAACAACAAACGTACATTAAAGTTTGAAGGGGACTGTAAATGAGGGCAAAAAGTTTCCTAATCTAAGACTGGTGCTGCTTTGGTATTAGCAAAACCAAACGAGTCTAAATAGTACCTTCAGATGGATTAACAAGAGCAGCCTTTAAAATCTATAGAGGATGTAGGAAATGAAAAGGAAACATACTAGAACATTACTAGGATGATTGTTCGTTCCTTTTCATCAATGGTGTCGCAGTTCAATGAAGCCCAAATTGAAGTTGTCAGATCTATGGGATTTGCTTCATTGTTAAAGGTTGATCTCAAGTAAATACTAGGAAAATTTTCTAAATAGGTGACGGAAAATTTAGATCACTGTGCTGTCCAGTTCATGCTTTTTTATGGACAAAAGTTTTAAGTTACACCATTTGACATACACCTAGCATCGGGCATGCTTGTTGGAGGAAGGAAAATTATTAAAATTGCAAAGTCTTCGATTGGTGAAGAATATAAAGAGGTATGACAATGCATAGACGAAAGAATGGATACTTGATCAGAACACCCCAAAACTTACTTGGATGTCGGATTTCCTATTGGGCAAAACAGGAGGAGGGGAAAGCTTCAAAAGAAATTTCATCATATATTTGGTCAACTGCTTCTTCAGCGGATTAAAGAACCACTTTGCCATAGTTCTTCCTAAAAAATGTGAAGGATGTCAATCATATCACTTCCCTAAAATGCTGCCAATTAGACAAGCTCCTCAATAGTGTGAGGCATTAAAAAGAGTCTAAGGCCGCAAAAGGTGTACATTTTGAAGGTCCACTCTTCTTCTTAATAGTGAGTCCTCCTCTTCAATAAGCAATCAATAATTACAAAACCTATTATACATGTGCATCTCTTACTAAAATTGATGATCAATATAAGAAAACATAGTTAGCAACATATATTAATGCGCAATGGTAAAAGCAAGTTCCATTAAAGAAGGAATGATAAAATCTATTAGTGATCAATAATGAACCTACTAGTGATTAATAAGTTATGCATTACTGATTAGCGGTTCATGTGTCTAAGTTACCTACATGTGTGTACTAATTATATATTTTTTAATTCTTATGTATTTCATATGCCTTATGTGAATAGAGTTGTCTTCATTAAGAGAACTATGAAGAGAGAAGTCCCTATAATGTCCACATGCACTATTGAGGAGATCAAGGAAAGAATAGAATACGAAGACTGGAGCCATGGTTTTAGCAGAGGGACTGTCAAACCTGCACTAGACGTTCCACGCCTAACACGTCCTTAGTAGTAAGCTGCTGAACACAACAAGAAGTCAGAAATTGAGTTGATAAATAGAACATAATTCATCTTTATTATAACATAGGTGAGCATCCCATTTGGTGATCAATACAGATGTCAGTAGTGACGTCTTTGCATAAACTAATAACAATTTAGATTAGTGTTCACTCTTATCCCAACCCTTAGAATTCAATCCTTCTATATAAGTGATCAATAAATGTGTTTCTGATAAGCAATAGAAGTAAGACAATTGATCAACACTTATTTAATTAGTGATTAGTAGAAATAGGATTAGTAATGACTTAACTTAATCGTTGTGTTTTTTCCCTCATTGCTTGGAATTCAGTCTTTTGTGGACGCCTAATGGATAGAAATGTCATTAGTGATCAATTGCAACAACATTACTCACCATCTGATCTAATGTTTACATTTTTTTCCTTTTTGCTAATTGTTTAAAATTTAGTCCTTGTCTACTACATGATCAATATTCATATGATTAGTGAAAATTATTGATAAGATTAGTCATCACTTAAATTCATATTTACTTCTTTCCTTCATTGCTTGAAATTCAGTGCTTTTGTGTACAGTGATCAATGGAGATGCTTTTGCTTATCAATTGGCATATCATTAGTTGACTTTTAATTGAATGTTGGCTTTTTCCCTCCAATTGTTTGGTGATCAATAGACATAAGAATGGTGATCAATGCTTTTGTGATTAGTTATGACTATGCATAAGATTAATGATCACTTAACTTAGTGTTTGTTCCCTCATTGCTTTTAATTTCAGTTATTTGTGTAGGCGGTGATCAATAGTGATGTTATGAGTGATCAATATGTATAAGTTTGGTGAGCACTTAACTTATTGTTTAGTGATAAAATGTTTACAATTTACTGCTTGTCTATTAAATGATCAATTATCATGTGATTAGTGATCAAATGGCATGATGATAGTCGTTATCTAAATAATTGTTTACTTTTTTCCCCTCATTGCTTAAAATTTAATATAATAACATATTTATTTTTTAAAAACATGTAGAAAGGCATAGAGGGGATCGCTGTTGGGAGAGGGATGGTTACATCACTATTAGATTTTCCACATCCAACACAGGCTTAACAGGAACATGCTAAAGATAAAATTAAGTAATAATTAGAGGTATGAATAACACATATAAATCTTTATTATAACGTTAATGAGCATTCTAGTTGGTGATAAATAGGGATGTGATTAATGATCCATTGGTATTACAATAGTGATTATTGCGATTATTGTTAACTTTTATGCCCACCCTTTAGAATTCAGTCCTTGCGTGGGTGACGGTTAAGAAAGGTATTGTTGCTGATCAATAGACATAAGATTGTTGATCAAAAGTTATGTAAGTAGTGATCAATAGCCATAAGATTAGTGAGCACTCAACTCAATGTTTGCTTTTTTCCCTCATTGCTTGGAATTCTATCTTTGTGTGGCTGGCATAAGGATGAAGATGTCATTGGTGATGGATTTCCACAACATTAGTCAACATCTAGCCGAATGTTTACATTCTCCCCACCCTAATTTTTTAGAATTTACTTCTTATGTATTAGGTGATTTATAGTCATGCGATTAGTAATCATTATCACCAGCAATAGTGACCACTTAAATTAATGTTACTTTTTTTAAAAAATTGTTTCATGATCAATAGGTATAAGATTGATGATCAATACTCATGTGATTAGTGAGCAGTAGACATAAGATTAATGATCACCTAACTTAAATTCAAAATTTCTCTTTGTGTGATTTGTCTACTAGGTGATCAATAGTCATCTAATTAGTAATCATTATCAATAATATTATTGATCACTTAAATTAATTTTTACTCTTTTCCTCTCTTTGTATGACATTTATTACTTTTGTGTATATTGATCAATAGAGATGTTATTTGTGATCAATTGGCACCTCATCAGTGAGTTTTGAGCTGAATGTTTACTTTTTTTTATTCCAATTGTATAGTGATTAATAGTCATATGGTCAATACTTACGTGATAAGTGCTCAATAGGTATAAGATTAATGATCAGTTAACTTAATGTTTGATTTTTTTTCCACATTGCTTATAATTTAGTCCTTGCATGGGTTGTGATCAATGGTAATGTTATTAGTAATCAATGTGTCTGTCATCATTGTGCACTCAACTTATTATATAGTTTTCTCTTAATCATTTACAATTCAATGCTTGTCTAGTAACTGATCAATAGTCATATGATTAGTATTAAATGACATATTATTAATCATCAACTAACAATTTTATTTTTTTAAAAAAATGGAGAAAGACATTAAGGAGATAGTTTTTGCAACAAACACTTAGCAATGGCTTATAGAAATTTCATCAAGGTCATGGATTACAAGTGCAACTACTACGCGGACAATGAAGCTCCTTGGAAGATAAGAGATGAAGCAAAGGTAGTCTTCTCCTCATAGTAGTATGCTTGTACTTAACATGACGAATCCTAAAACGAAGGAAGTGCGGAATGAACACCCGCAATTAGCCAAGTTCACAACTTCAGCATTGCCAGTATGATGGAGACTGTTTCCGAGCTTCAGGGTGCTTGCATAGAATTTGCAGAGGCATAATCAAAGCCACAATCAACCAAGGACAGCAGCAGATCTTCATTCAGCCTTGGGTTTAGACTTAGTTAGCGAGACAGTTAGAGTGAAATTACGGTGAGTACGTCCATGGCTGATGCAAACATCAGTGGTGAAAGAGATCAGCATCATGATGAAGTTGTGAAGGATTAAGCGAATTAGGAATCAAAGAAGGATGATAACATGCCCTCATTTAATCTAGGAATGGGATCGAGTCAACCATATAGTCAAAGTTCAGTTGCAGTGAGCACATCCATTCCTAGTGCGATAATTAGTGATGACAAGGATGATGATTATTAGGAGGAACATAATGCTCCATTAAGATTCACGCTAAGAGAATCCGCTTAGGCAAACCATGACTTGAGCATCAAGATAGTGCATAAGAACAAGTCTAAAGCAGGGGAGAAGCCTAACTCTTCGAAAGGGTGAGGTGCTAAAGATGACAATTAAGATTAAGAAACCTATTATGTAACAGGTGAGTGACACAAAAGCACCAAGTCCTCCCATTGTCAAACCACCAGCACAATAAAGCAAACAAACACACCTAACGAAGGCTCAGGATAAGCAACCTCACAACAGCAAATTAGCCAGTCTAGCAACAAAAGGAGGTAGCCAAAGTATGAGGGACTATTAAATAGAGTGACAGTAGCAAAACCAAGGTCTCTGACAAGGGTAAGACTATTATGCAGTAGAGTAGTGGTAGAGAAACAACTTATGGTAACAAGACTAGGGTGCCAACAAAGATCAAGCTTAAAACCAAAGCAAAGAAAGAGCGTTCTCCTTAAATTGATGATAAGAAAGATGTGGGTACTGACATCACTACTGCAAAGGTGGAGACAGTGGCCATCTACTAGAATAAGAAAGCAATAACCCAAAAAGCTGCCACGGGCTTAATGCTCGTTATTTGTCATCTGCTTGATGAAGTTGGATGATGAACCTTTCTGAAGAAGGGCTCTCTATTGCTGATTATATCTTCACCTAGTCCAAAGAACTAGATGATAGGTAATTTCTTAACTTGAATTTCTGTGGGTTAGCCCACTATGGTAATGTTTACTTTTCTACCCTGATAGGCCCGCAAGCGCACGGTGGCATTATAGTACGTCAAGGTCAATTCCACAGAGGTTAGGTTGACCTATTGGGCTACTCCCTCAAGATATGCTAGGCGAATCCAAATTTGAGAATGAAATTTAACTAATCTACTATCTAATGTAATGGATAAATAATAATGGAATTATACAAAACTAGTAATTTCTCAATTCATGCATCAATCAAGGACTTTTTCCTTAATTAGTAGTTTTAAAACCAATAATTGAAGTATCAGAACCCACTTCTAAGGCAACGTGAAATACCTAATCAAATCAATCATTAATTCTCATGGATTCTCGATTAGTTTAGGCTCACTAGGCACATAATTATTAATTCAATGGTCTCTCTGTCGGTAATTCTCTCTTGAGACATCACACAATCAAGTCAAATCCTAGGATTTCGGTACCAGAGATTTCACCTTTCAGACCTTCAGCTAAATACCTACAACATGCAAGAGATTGATCAAGTTTCTCACAAGACAATAAACTTATAGGATCCAATAAAATAATCTAATAATTCCAAAGTACTCAAAGAGATGAATAGCAAATCAAGAATTTAACTAGTATTTGCATAAATCCCAAATCAAAACCAAGTCATAATCAAAATTACAAAACATGAATCTAATTTAGAAAAGAGAGGAAAAGAGAAGAGAAAAGAGATGCTCAGCTAAGACCATGCTTGAACCGTCGTGAAAACCCGGGATGGAATCCTTGCAAATCTTCAGTTCAACTCTATCTCTCTCTCCCTCTAATCAAAAATCCTAATCTACTTAAAGGGAGAAAAAGGAATGGAATGGGATATGAACATGGAGACGGGATGTGTGTTGAAATGAGATGAGAGCCCCCTTTTATAGCAAACCTGCTGGAAGCCGAACAGCCACGTGAATAAATGGCATTAAAATCTGCTTGGACGTTGAAAAGTCATGAGAAAACAAATAGCCTCGTGGGAAAGAGGTCCACCATGGATCGCCCATGGTCAGCTCTGGCTCGACATTCTTATGTTCTTCTTTCTTTCCACGGGCATAGCAACTCAGCGGCATCCGTGAGGGGTCAACATATACTCGAATGAGGGTCAAAACAAGGGTAAAATGGTCTAAAATCATGCAAACGTCATCAAACAAGCATACCCAAGTGTGAAATGGGAAAAAGAGTACAAACTATAACATAAAGCACATAATTTTCCCTTAAAATAAGGCAAAATGGCCCTAAAATGATATATACATTAAGCACTTATCAAACTTCCCCATGCTTAAACCATTTCTTGTCCTTATGCAAATACTAAATAAAATTGGCAAAGGGAAATGCATCTAGGGCTCAAAACATAACAACCACCTTAAAGTGGGCAAGTCGTAGCATATCATAAGCAAGAATTCCAATCAAAGGCAACCCCCAAATATTGTGCAATACATTTCAAAATCAGAAAAAGGTGAATCTTTTCAAAAAAGTACATGACCCCAAGCTCGATATCAAACTTGATCACCCTCGAAGAACCATAAAGCATATCATACAAGCACATGAAATTAAGTAAAGCCAAATGGACTGGTAGAACCTCACTTTGGGAAATGTAGAATACTCCCGCTCATGTATTTGAAATATAGCATCGATTCACGCAAGACTCATTCCAAAGATGCAATCTACCATATACTTGACATGGCTCTCAAATTCTCTACCACTAAAATGAAATGTGCATAAGACAGTCAAGAGGACTTTATATGGGTTGTAATGTGGGCTAGAAGGGTTAAGGAAAAGGAGTGAACAAATGCATTTTGGACAAATGTGGAGCTACTTAGCCAAGTGACTAGGGAGCACCCCTAATGAATCATGTAGGAAATAAGTTGATAAAGAAAGGAAGTCATGCTATTTACATATCCAATGCCAATCACAAATTTTTTTTTTCTGGTTTTGGTTTTTGTTTTCCCCTTTTTCTTTTTGCTTTTTTTCATGATTTTCTTTTTTTTTTCACATAACTTTTGTTTCTTCTTTTTTTTTTGGGGTTTTCTTTTTGGGAAATGAAATGAAAATTGTAATTACTGAAAGGCATAGGATCATGAACTATCAACTCACTATCTAATATATATACTCAACCCAAATAAGAGGGAACCAAAGTAAATACTCAATATCATCAATCCCTCAACAAACTGACATAGCAAAGCCACCTTAAACTCAATTATCTCCAAAACCACCAACTACATAGATGAAGTGATGCTCCATGGGCTTGGCTTAAAGGTAGGAATATGTGTTTGACTAAGAGCTAATATGAAGGAATCACAACAAAGAAAGATATAAGCTCAAAGGGGCTAATAAAGAGGAATTATCATGTAGTACAAGCACATCTATTTGGCTATGTGCCTAAAATAGTCATGGAAAGAAATGCCTCTATCATATCATCAAATATGCGCATGCTAATGTGGTTTTGAACAAGAGTCTAGGTAAGTTCTAGAGATGCAACATGGAAGAGTCACACACATGAAAGAAACATGAGACTAAATATAATGAATTAGTTCAAATAAGGCTCAAAATCTCACAAAACATCTACTAAAGTCTCAATTAGCTCATAAAATGACTCCATGTACTAACATTAATGCTAAAGACTCCGAGGGATAACAAACTTCTCAATCAAGACATGGGTCAAAACAAGAAGTATTAACTAAACCTTCATAATTTTTCGCACCAAAAGGAGTTATACATCAACAGTCACTCAAGCTCATGAAAGCTATTTTGCCTAGCAAAAACATCATTGGAGGTTATCTTAAACCAATCCACACAATCCCTTCATGCAATCCTATATGTAAACATAAATGCAACTAAATGCAAAACACTAATGCAAATAAAAAGAAACCTAAAACTGTATGCTCTAACATGTATGCAAACTAATAACAAAAAAATGAAAAACATGAAGACTACCCTCCTCCCATGCTCAGATAAAGTATTATTATTCAAAAGAAACAAAACTTAGAGAAGGGGAACAAAAGAAAACAATCTCACCAGGTCAGGTGCAGAGTGCACCTAAGCTATGCGGCCTCGTAATAATCAGGGCACATGGAGCATTAGCCACTCCATCACGATGTCAAAACTCAGCCCTTTAAACCAAACATCGTCAAGGGACGCAGTAGCTTGTCAAACTCCTTAGCATAGAGTTTCCAAGCATGGCAATAAGAGAACATGAAAATAATCACAGTAAAGAAAGTTCATGCTCTCTTAAACAAAGCAAAAGCCATAAAAAATTAACAGAGAAAGAAAAGAAATTGTTCCACATGATTTTTCTAAGCTTATCCACTAGATATATGCAATATGGGTCAAGGGAGACATCATACCGACAAAAGTATCCTAGGGAAAGAAAATTATCAGCATTTCCACCAAGCATATTAAACATGTTATCCACAAAGCCCAAATCAGCATTAGAATCACAAATCTTAGGATTATGAATGGGCGCATCAATGTCATACTCAGGGGACTGAGAGGCTACAAAGAGGAGAAGCATTAGAGTGATCAAGGGGATTAGGGAGAACAATATCATCAAAACCAAGGCTATGAGACTCCTCACGCATAAACACATCACATGAACCCTCCAAAGGAGTCCCAACTAGATCGTGCACCTTATCTAAAGTATCTTCTGAATCAAAACATGTATTAGCAACATCGAACCTATCAACAAACCCAAAAGGTTCACCTCCCTCAAGCCTTGTGCACTGAGCTAAAGGAAAGGATGAATCATGTAAGGATAGGATAGGAGTATTGTCCATGTGTGATACAAAGTCAGGTTGAGCATAGCATGCATAATAAGGACATGAATTAATATCATGGTAAGAAGAATTACACAAATCACACCAAAAAGGGGCATAATAAGATCTAGCATAGAACTCAAAAGTATTAGAAAATGAATATCTCAAAACACAACTAGCCTTCTCAAACTCAAATGAATCCCAAGTAATCCACTCAAGCAAATAACATGTATCATCAACATTTTTAGCATGAAAATCCTAAAACTCTAAAAGAGCTCAGGTTTTACTATTCACACCCTCATCAACAATGGCCAAAATTTTCCATTTACTCTCACAATAACCATATTGAGCAAGAAAAATATTTAAACGCTTAAAATACCTCCAAAATAATTCATGCTCGAATTGGGGGAAATAGAAAATTGCCATCATTTTTTTTCTTTGAAAAGTTGTTTAATTTTTTAAATTTTCAAAAATTTTTTTGAAAGAAAAACAAAATGCTTAGTCAAACCTATTGAGAAAAACCTAATATTCAGCACCAATCCCCAGAAACAACGCCAAAAAACTTGATAGGCCTGCAAGTGCATGGTGGCGTTGTAGTACATCAAGGTCGATCCCACGGAGACTAGGTTGATCTATTAGGCCATATTCCCTCAAGATTTGTTAGGCGAATCCAAATTTGAGAATGAAATTTAACTAATCTACTATCTAATCTAATGAATAAATAATTATGGAATTATACAAAACTAGCAATTTCTCAATTCATGCATCAATCAAGCACCTCTTCCTTAATTGGTTGTTTTAAAACCGATAATTAAAGTATCACAACCCTCTTTCAAGGCAAAGTGAAATACCTAAATCAAATCAATCATCAATTCTCTTGGATTCTCGATTAGTTTAGGTTCACTAGATACACAATTATCAAATCAATGGTTTCTCAGTCGGTAATTCTCTCTCAAGACAGCACACAATCAAGTTAAATCCAAGGATTTCGGTATTAGAGATTTCACCTTTCAGTCCTTCATCCAAATAGCCATAACATGCAAGAAAGTGATCAAGTTTCTCACAAGACAATAAACTTCTAGGATCCAATAAAACAGTCCAATAATTCCAAAATACTCTAAGAGATGAGCAACAAATCAAGAATTTAACTAGTATTTGCATAAATCCAAAATCAAAACAAAGTCATAATCAAAATTACAAAACATAAATCTAATTTAGAAAAGAGAAGAGAAGAGAAAAGAAAAGATATGCTCAGCCAAGATCGTGCTTGAACCATCGTGCAAACCCAAGATGAAATCCTTATAAATTGTCACTTCAACTCTATCTCTCTCTTCCTCTAATCTAAAATCCTAATCTACTTGAAGAGAGGAAAAGCAATGGAATGGGATATGGAGATGGGATGTGTGTTAAAATGAGGATGAGAGCCCCTTCTTATGGCAAAGCTTCTAGAAGCTGAATGTCCACGCGAATAAATGACATTAAAATCTGCTTGGAAGTTAAAAAGTCATGAGAAAACAAATAGCCTCGTAGGAAAGAGGACCACCACGGACCGTGTCCTTTATCACAGACTGACCATGGTCAACTCTGGCTTGACATTCTTCTGTTCTTCTTTCTTTCCACGGGTATGGCAACTCAGGGGCATCCGGGGGGGTCAACATATACTCGAACGAGGGTTAAAACACGGGTAAAATTGTCTAAAATCCTACAAACATCATCAAACAACCATACCCAAGCGTAAAACGAGAAACAGAGTACAAACTATAACATGAAGCACATAATTTTCCCTAAAAATGTAGCAAAATGGCCCTGAAATGATGTACACGTTAAGCATTTATCATGCACATTGAATAGATTTCTAGTCCTTGCCTCCTTAGTGATAAATAGAGTTGTGATTGGTGATGAGAATTGCATATGATAAGCGAGCACTTAACAAATGCTTAGTTTTTTCTCATTACTAAGAATTTAGTCCATGTTTAGCTGGTGGTCAATAGAATTTTGATCAGTGATTAGTTAGAATATAATTAGTGAGCGCTTAAACTCAATGCTCATTTTTTATTCATTATTGCTTAGCATTTAATCCTTGTCTAATCGGTGATCGATAAACATATGATTAGTAATTAGTTGTAATATGATTATTGATCACTTATCTAAATGTTTACTTTTCCCCTTATTACTTAGGATTCAGGCATTATGTTGTCGGTGATGACTAGAGATTTGATTAGTTATCCATTGGCATGTTTAGCACATTCATGCTCAGGAAAGTTACTTCGAAATGCATCGTATATGTTTAGAATCAAGTTACATTTGATTTACTGAATAAAGTGTTGTCGATTTATGGATAAATGTGGCTATATGTACGCTTGTTGTAACGCACCGCTGAATGGTGCTGGTTGCTCAGGTAAGAGCCTAAACCTTACTCCTTTTTCATAAGCTAATATGATAATATGTTGTGATTAATAAATTGATGAATCGAGTTGGTAGTTGGATGGTTTGAGGAAAGAATTATGAGCGTTCGAGGTCTTGTGGTACGGTGCAAGTGAGGAGGGAGACTGGGTTGTGAATTGACCGCAATCGTGTGGATTGCGAGGCTATGTGTGGCTCATTGTATTGTTGAAATGATTATGAAGTGTTTGAATGTGAAACGTGTGAATCCCTTTCCCCCTTTTATGTCTAAGATGCATTATACGTGGAAGTGTGGTGATTTGACAAAGAACGTTTCTCGTGTTTTCAAACTAATAATAGCCATGATTAATAGCAAGCAATGGCCTATTTTCGCTATACAAACAGTATTTGGGAGCGAACCTGCTTCAACAGGGGAAGTGCTCATCTATATTAATGTTTAATTTTTGTTCTTATTGCTTAAAAGTTAGCCGTTGTCTTGTTGGTGCTCATTTGACATGTGATTTCTGATCAATCGAAAGATAATTAGTGATCAGTTATCTAGATGTGCATATATTTCCTAATAAATGTGTATTGATTTCTTTTGTCTAGTGAAGCTTTGTTTGGTACATATAGAAAGAAAGGAACCCGATTTTCCATGTGTACTTTTAAGTTAGGAGAATAGGTAGAAATGAATGTACTCAACATCTAGTCTATCATACTGAATGACTTGGAGAGAAAAAGGGATCTTGGTCTAGTGAGACCTTTCATGACATGTGATCAATCCTTAAGTGCATCTTCATCAATTTAGAGACCAATATGAATGAATTAGTGATCATAAATAAAACATTTAGTGATCAAAATATGTTCTTTACCAAATTTGTCATCAACGATGTTCTATTTTCAGTACTACATGTCATTACATAAATATTAATTATTTTTGTCCTATATAACATTTATTTAGCGAAGAAATATTGAAAATAAAAACATTGAACCAAAATTTCACATAATTCTGGTGTATAATGTCATTGGTTAAAGATCAAAGAAATTGACTTGGGAAGTTATCAGTTTATAGATATTCTTTATATAGTGAGCTCCTCAAAAGCTACTTATTATTAGTGTTCATATTTGATAATGTGTGTTTTCATTTAATTATTTTTTTCCCGATAAAAAAATTGCAGGTTTTTATCCCAATATGCCATAGAAGGCATTACTTGTTGTTGTGCTTTAACTTAAAAATGATAGGCTTGAGATCATTGATAGCATGATCACAGGGCAACTGCTCAAGACAACATATGGAGAATTTCTAGGGAAACTGGTGATTTTTATATGCATAGACTTTCAAACAATCTTTATCATTACTTTAATCTAATTATAATCTAATAAAATATTACTATTTTGAAGTTTTGTGTAGGCAAAACTGTGTGGTTGTTAATTGGAGACCAAAGGTCATCCAAAACACAGAGTTATTAAAAACCTAAAGTTTATCCACTTGACAATGGCGTGGAGGATGAAGAAAAATGTCACAGATTATGGCATATTTTGTCTGAGGCATATGTAGAGCTATTTTATGGAAGGAGAAAACTGGTAGTTTGACTTGAAGCAAATGATGTAAGCAGCTTGTCGTAATTTTTATTTGCGTAGCTAATAAAAAACCAAACTCCATCTTAAGAATTCATCTTATATACTATTTTTGTGACTAGGATCCAAAGCTAAATGTTTTGAGAGCATGCTACTATCATGACGAAGTAAATTACGAGAATAATAAGGCAAGATTTACAATAAGCAAAGAGCTAAGGATTTTAAGGAGACCTGGACAATTTACCACAATTTGAAGACTCCAAGGAGGGCTTAGGTTTCCACTTGCCTAATTTCTTTTATTGCTAAATTGTAATGGATAACAATGACTGAAAGCTATTTAAAGTATAAGCATATTTTGCAAATCATATGATTGTTTATTACATTTTGATATTATCAAAATCTATCATTCCTCTTAATTTTGCAAGATATAAGCATGATCTCCAAACATAATTCTCGTAATCACTGAAACTATATCTATTGATCACTAAAGAAAACTGTAAGTAAAAATATATATTATGATTCATAATCAATTAAAGATGAAGCATAACGAAATAAAACCCAACTAACAAAATTTTTAAGTGATGACATCGTTCTAATGATCATCAAAACTGCTTATGTTAATCACTAACTAAATTTATTAAGTGGAGACATATATTATGATCTACAAACATATTTAGAGTGGTCACCATAATTTGATAATATGATCACCTAAAGCAATAGTAATGATCACTAAGCAACATCTATTCATTCACTAACTAAGACACTAATACCACTAACTATAATTCAGGATATGTTGATCACCATAAATTCTTCTACTGATTACAAGATAGCTCTACTTACCTCTAAATGATAACTATTGATTACGAATTTATCTCATTTTATAAAAACATATATTCTTCCTCACTTTTGTCTCTAGGATGAAGCATAAAAGCCAAAGACAAAAGCTATGGCATGATTTATAGAATACAACAGCTCATATAAAAGATGCCTGGTGCATTTTGGGTGATTTTAACTCTATACTATACAAAGAGGACAGTATAGGAGACAATGAAGTCACTGAATTAGAGGTGAAAGATTTTGCAGCATGTCCAGAAGCAAGTGAACTGGAGGAGATGAGAAGCATTAGACCATATTACTCCTGGACAAATAAAACCATCTAAAGTAGAATAGATAGGGTGTTCACCAACCAGTACTGGCATCTCACAATGGACTTTACATAGGGCTTATACCTCTCAAATGGCCTCTCTGACCACACCCCTATATATATACAGTCGCATAATGCCCCACAGCCCCACTCATCCTTTCTATATTGCAACATGTGGAGCACACACAAGGATTTCCTGGATATAGTCTCAACTTAAACAACAGAGCTGTATCTACAAGCTTAGGGACTTTTTAAACTCATTAAAGCCATCCTTGAAGAAGCTAAATAGGGATAACTTCGTAGATATCCATGAGTAGTAAGGCATTTTCAGAGACAAGTTAGCCAAAATACAGCAACAAATTCTGTTGGATCCTTCCAATGACCAACATCAGGCAAGTGAGAAGGAATGTAGAGAGAAGTAGATCTCAATCTTGTCATCTGCAATGGCACTTTTAAAACAGCAATGCAAACTAGAATGAATACAATATGGTGATGAATGCTCAAGGTATTTTTTTGCTAGAGCAAGAGGCAGGAAATTAGTATCTTATATTTACACAATCAAGGATAACTCAAGCACAAAAGTAGAGGGGTTCAAGTAGGCAAAGATAATTATTCACGAGTTCTACAAGAAGCTCCTAGGGAAACAGTTTACCCCCAAATGCCACATCAACGCACAAATAATATAAGAAGAGGGGTCCTCATAGTTAATCAACAAGCTAAAATGTGCAAGCCATTCTCAGATAAGGATATCAAAGATGCTATACATTCAATCCTGATGGGAACCATCTCATTGAACCTCCTAACCTCTCTTCCTCAATCCCACAAGAATCTAGCAACACCAATGAAGTCAAGGAAGTGCATATTGTGGTAAGAAACATCATAAACCAACCCAACAGCCTACTGCCAGTTTAATCAAAAAGTAGCCCAGTTTTATCCATCTTTTAGGACCAACTACTGAGGTGATGATTGACTACCTTAACCGCCCTCTTTGAGTTAAGATGTTAGCTTTCTAATAAACTAAGTTGCAATTCATTTAGAGGTCATTTGCTAGGTCAAACAGCAACTTCTTTCAGACCGTGCACTGCAGACCCGAATACAGCGTAGGGCAGGAACAAGGGGCATTCAGTTGACCTATTGAAGTCCAACTTTTTTGAAACTTTAGGGCATGAAAGATAAGATAATCATTTATCAAATCATCAGCCTTGAAGGCCCAAAAAGCACCCCCTTTTACTGCTATTATCCAACCAAAAGGACAACAAAGTTTCCCCTTTAACCGATTAATAGCTAGCCGGTACATGGTGATGTTTTCCTTGGGTTTCTCTAGTACTTAGCTCCAAATTGATTTGTACTTGTGCATTTTAGCAGCCTAGAAAACTTGACACCTTGTTTGGGAGCATCATTTGATGCATATTTCCATATGCATCATTTTTATTCAACTCCAATTTCAAAGAAGAAAAGGGTCAAAGAAGATCATGCATGGAAATGTGCCTATTTGGTCTTCTTAAGTGAGTTCAAAGACTCGCGACACTATGGAGAGGTCAAAAAGAGGTTAAACTTTGCTAGAAATTTGGTGCCGAATTCATCCCTGCGGAACCCGATTTTTGTGACCATTTTTTGGACAAGCTCAAGTGGACCCACAACTTGAGGGCCCATGTGCTTTTGAAGCTTAAAATTTCAGCTTTAAAATAAGCCCAAGTGTGATTAATTTGGACATCATTTGATTGGGCAAAATTTCACTCAAAGATACGTTATGCTGATCCAGTCCAGTCTGAGATAGGTGCATTGTTTGGGCCATAACTTTCAAACCGCTTATCCAAATTGAGCAAATGAGCCCATTCTGGAAAATAGACTTCCAGGGCTTTCTAACAAGCCCAAGAACGCGTGATTTGGCCGAGTATTCTGGAAGTTATGCTCTGTTGAAGTTGAGGCAGTTGCAAGGATTAATGCTGGGAATATGAAGAGTCTTAGGTTACATATATTTGTGTGGCTGATATTGTGCACGTTTTAGATGCTTCTAGATTGATGTAATCAGCTGCAAAAATCCTAGAATATTCCTTGTAACCTCCCCCACCCCCTTTTATGATGTGTCTTTTCATTTTTCTTAGACTTTTCATTAGCTAGTTTTAATTGTTAGGAGTTATTTGAGTCTTTTGATTGTCTTTTGCTGAGTCTATAAAAGGGGAGGGGCATGTGAAGCTAATCATTCAGCATTGTAAGAGATTTCCAAAGTAATACAAGCACCTTTGAGAGTGATTCTCATTTGTGTCTCAAAAATTCCTAGTTCTATATCTTGAATTTGGCTAATTCAAGTGGTGTTCTAGGTTCTCTATCTTTTCCAATTGGAGTGATTCCTTGGTTAAGACAAGAGAATTAGCCCAAGGTCAAGTCATTGAGTGGCTCCGTGAAGGATTATCTCAATTACAAGATCTTGTTCTATCCCTTTTTCTTGTGTAGTGAAGTTCTTCATCCATCTCATCCATCTTTCATTTCTCTTTCCAATTTGGCTTATTTGAGTTGGAGTTTGATTTGGTTCACTTACCACCCTCATATACATCAATTGGTATCAGAGCCAAGGCTTTTAAGTGACCCACATCATACCCAAACACATCCCAAAAAGCCAAAATACAAAAAAAAAAAAAGAGGCACAAACCGGCAATCCGAAGTCTTGAAGACCAGAGAAGCAGCACGGTGCCCCCGTGCCACAACACACGACCGTGCCATATTCTTTTTCCAGGAATCTTCAAGTCGAGACGGAGCACGGTGCCCCCGTGCCGCCAAGCACGACCGTGCCACTCTACTTTTCTGCATTTTCTTCAGCCGAAGCATAGCACGGCCTGACCGTGCCCCCTTGCACGACCGTGCCACTTTCCCTGCTGCATATTCTTCCTTCAACGCATCTCCAACATGTCTACAAAGTCCACAAGAAGCGACCAAGCACGTGTGGAAGAGTTAGAAGCACAACTCACTTATCTTCGAACTCAACTTGGGCAACTTTTGGAGGAGAAAAGAAGGTGGGTTCATAGCCCCACTCCCTCTCATCCTCATGAACCGGTGGTTGAATCTGAAGAGGAAGTCCATCACTCCCATGCCAATTCAAGTGATGAGGAACCCCCAAGGAGACGAAGGCAAGGAGGAAATATTGGTGGTGTCCGAATTGACATCCCCGAATTTGAAGGCCAACTTGATCCGGACTTATTTCTCGATTGGTTGCACACCATTGAGAGGATCTTTGAATATGAGGACATCCCGGAAGATAAGAAGGTAAAGCTTGTAGCCCTTAAACTCAGAAAATATGCTTCAATCTGGTGGGCTAACCTTGGAGCGAAAAGAGCAAGAAACGGGAAAGGGAAAATCAGAACTTGGGCCAAAATGAAAGAAAAACTCAAGGCCAAGTTTCTTCCCTCTCACTATGTGCAAGACAATTATCTCAAGCTCCATCGACTCAAGCAAGGATCCAAGAGTGTGGAAGAATACACTCGGGAGTTTGAACAACTCCTACTCAAATGCGATTTGAGAGAAGACGACTCACAAACCTTGGTAAGATACTTGACCGGTCTTGATGAGTCCATTGCTCATGTAATTGAGTTGCAACCCTATTCATCCCTAGATGACTTGAGTTCTCTAGCCTATAAGGTAGAGCAACAAAAGAAATCTAAGGAAAAGAGCATCTTTTCCAAGACTCCTTCCCGTCCTTTTTCTCAAGAATCACCTTACTTTCCCCCACAAATTCAAACCCCCTCACCCGCCAAAAGTGTCCCTCCCATCACCCCTCCACCTCCCACAAAAGTGCCCTCACGGCCAAAAGACCAGGTTCGTTGTTTCCGTTGTCAAGGTATGGGACATTTTGCATCTGAGTGTCCTAACAAGAAGATTGTTTCCCTGGCTGAGTACCAAGCTTCTTTTGAGGAGCATGACCATGAAGAAGAGGAAAGTTTGGAGGAAAAAGAAGAAGAGGTTAACATAGGCCCCGATGAAGGTGAGTTGCTTGTCATTAGGCGAGCATTGAGCGGAATTGCCACTCAAAAGGACATGGAGCAAAGAGAAGCCATTTTTCACACCAGGTGTACCGTAGGAGACAAGGTTTGTTCCCTTATCATTGATGGAGGTAGTTGTGCTAACGTTGCCTCAAAGACTATGGTGGACAAACTCAAGCTGCAAGTCTCCCCTCGTCCAAATCCCTACACCATACAATGGTTGAATCAAGGCAAAGATGCAAGCCATATATTGTTGGGTAGACCATGGATGTTTGATCGCCATGTAATTCATCATGGGCGCCTCAACACCTACTCCTTTATTAAGGATGAGAAGAAAATCACCTTGACCCCTATTCCATCGTGCCAAAGCCCCAAGCCACAAAAGGACCGACAAGCCTTAACCCTCATTCATCCTTCCCAAACCCTTGCCCCCAAAGAAGATTTCCCACTTCCGCCTCTTCTCCTCACCAGGTATGACCCGTTTTATCATCCTCCCCTCACCCTCTTCTATATCTCTCTAGAGGTGATGCCCTGTGACCTCCTTCCCCAAAAGCTCCCATATTGTAAGCGCGACCCCTTTCTTGAGAGGCTTGCCAACCCTTTGAGTTTGAGGACAAACTCAAAACAACCCGGGGAGTATGATGCATATTTCCATATGCATCATTTTTATTCAACTCCAATTTCAAAGAAGAAAAGGGTCAAAGAAGATCATGCATGGAAATGTGCCTATTTGGTCTTCTTAAGTGAGTTCAAAGACTCGCGACACTATGGAGAGGTCAAAAAGAGGTTAAACTTTGCTAGAAATTTGGTGCCGAATTCATCCCTGCGGAACCCGATTTTTGTGACCACTTTTGGACAAGCTCAAGTGGACCCACAACTTGAGGGCCCATGTGCTTTTGAAGCTTAAAATTTCAGCTTTAAAATAAGCCCAAGTTTGTTTAATTTGGACATCATTTGATTGGGCAAAATATCACTCAAAGATACGTTATGCTGATCCAGTCCAGTCTGAGATAGGTGCATTGTTTGGGCCATAACTTTCAAACCGCTTATCCAAATTGAGCAAATGAGCCCATTCTGGAAAATAGACTTCCAGGGCTTTCTAACAAGCCCAAGAACGCGTGATTTGGCCGAGTATTCTGGAAGTTATGCTCTGTTGAAGTTGAGGCAGTTGCAAGGATTAATGCTGGGAATATGAAGAGTCTTAGGTTACATATATTTGTGTGGCTGATATTGTGCACGTTTTAGATGCTTCTAGATTGATGTAATCAGCTGCAAAAATCCTAGAATATTCCTTGTAACCTCCCCCACCCCCTTTTATGATGTGTCTTTTCATTTTTCTTAGACTTTTCATTAGCTAGTTTTAATTGTTAGGAGTTATTTGAGTCTTTTGATTGTCTTTTGCTGAGTCTATAAAAGGGGAGGGGCATGTGAAGCTAATCATTCAGCATTGTAAGAGATTTCCAAAGTAATACAAGCACCTTTGAGAGTGATTCTCATTTGTGTCTCAAAAATTCCTAGTTCTATATCTTGAATTTGGCTAATTCAAGTGGTGTTCTAGGTTCTCTATCTTTTCCAATTGGAGTGATTCCTTGGTTAAGACAAGAGAATTAGCCCAAGGTCAAGTCATTGAGTGGCTCCGTGAAGGATTATCTCAATTACAAGATCTTGTTCTATCCCTTTTTCTTGTGTAGTGAAGTTCTTCATCCATCTCATCCATCTTTCATTTCTCTTTCCAATTTGGCTTATTTGAGTTGGAGTTTGATTTGGTTCACTTACCACCCACATCTACATCATCATTAGCCCTAACGGGGTGGCCTAAGTAGCATTAAACTTGCTTGTACTAAGGGAAGGGCTGAATTGATGTTCTAGTGTACTATTTATCTCTTGGTTGCATTTTGAGGCCTAGGGCAGCCATGTGAGGGCCTTTAAAACCAGCCAAAGAAGCCTTTTGTAAGCACACTTGAATGAATGCATAAACTTAAGTTGTGAAAACTCTCTGTTTTCTCTCTCAAAATCCTAGTGTTGTACTTTGAGTGTGGCAACCTTAAGTGGGTCTCTAGGTCTTCTTCATTCAACTAGGAAGGTGATTAAATTCTGTAACTTAGTTGAAGAAAGAAGATTGCCCAAGTGCGCAAACTAAGGTGGGTCTTTAAATCACCCTTGCTAGTCCACTTGCATTCTACCCTTGTTCTTGTTCTTTCTTTATTTCAATCTCTTCCCTACCCATTTGCATTCTTTCATCCCTTTTGTAATCTCTTGCATTAGTGAGGCTAAAACATATCAAATCCCCACTACCAAATCTCTAGGATCGGATGGATATAGCAGTGGGTTTTTCAAATCCACATGGCACATCACTAGCCTAATGGTATGTGTTACAATCAAAGAATTCTTTGCAACAGGTAATATGCCTAAGTATTTGAGTGCTACAAAATCGGTGGTACTGCTCAAAATCCCCCACCCTCAATCTGCAACAGATTTTCATCCAATATCTTGCTGCAACATAGTTTACAAAAAAGCATATCAAACTCCTCTGCTCTAGAATCAAAGAAGTCCTGCTAAGGCTTATTAACCTATACCAAGCTGCTTTTCTCCCAAATAGAGAACTCCTTTATAATGTTTTGATTTGCCAAGACATTGTGAGAGGCTACAAGAGAAAGCATATCTTACATCATTG
>JAKOGI010002107.1:95000-102500 GCA_029747015.1 Carnegiea gigantea
CTAACACACTTGTGTTTTAGCCCCACTTTGGGAACCTTATTGTGGGAATCAGGCTTTGTGTCCTGAATGAAAGTTTTAGAAGACTTCATAATCTTTACATATTGGGGTTTATGTCTCCATTTGAGGTCTAGAATGAAAGTTATGAATTTTTAAAATGAGCTGACCTACTTAGGTGTAAATCAGGTTGTTATTGCAATTTCTATGCAGTGTGCACTTGGTGGAAAATTCATAAAATCGTACTGCAGATTTTCCATATTATTTTCGAATTTCCCATAAGATTTCATGAATTTTGGCTGAGTATTTTGAGTTTGGTGATTTTTAGAAGTATTTTGGGTAATTGTATAAAGAGCAATAATAAAGATTAAGTGAGATTGATCGTGCACTCATTTTATGTATTTTGGGCCAAGTCATTTAAAGGGAAAATAAATATTGATGGACTTTTATAGGGCTTTTACTTGATTAATGAGAAATAAAAAGACAAATATACAAATTTGGAGTTTGTTTATAAGCTGTGAATCATTTATGGATTTTACAAAGAACATACCAAGGTTAGTAAGCTTAATAGCTTCTATTGAGTTCAATGACTCATTTGGGTTGAATTCTTTATCTAATGGACTTATGAAAGAACTATGAGAAGTGGGGAGAGTTATGACTCAGAAACCATATTTATCAGACCAAGCTTTTGCAGTTTGTGCTATTGTGAACCAAGATATATCTCTCTTTCCCTCAAACCTTTATTACTTACTCACTTCAATCTAGTGTACTTGTTGTTATCTTGAACCAAGTTATACATTAGCAAGCCTTAAATCCGTATCAGTAACCTATTTCAGAAAAGGCCATAACTGCTCTTTTAATTACCACCATCAAGGCCTTTTCCTTTGTAATTTCATTTATCTCATTACGGACTATTTTACTTTCATTTACTTTATATCAAATTTAATTACTTCCATCAATTCAATTTTGAAGTTATATTGAAATACACAAGTTATGTATACTATTTAATTACTCAATTTCTATTACATATATTTTTATTTACTCAATTATGTGAGTAACGATCATTTACTGACTACACATACTTACAATGACATTTATGAAACAGAGTTGAGTCCTAGTTATCGTTCTCTGTTATGCATAAGTGTTGTCAAGTCAGAACATATTTATCAAGTCAGATGATATTTATGAAACAACTGACTTGTATTAAATCAGATGATATTTTTAAAGGCTTAAGGGACGTCTATTGCCTGTATCTTCAAAAAGCAGATCATGTTTATCAAGTTACAACTATTAATGAGTTTATCAATGAATCAGTTTATACAGTGGTTTGCCATTTAACTTGTGACCCCGTCAATTATCATCTATAGGGCGTCAGCCCATCATTTACCCATACGACTTTAGGCCAATTCTTGATCGGATTGACAGGTGTATACCTATGTGTAGATCATATCAGTGCAAGGGGTTCACATCCAGATAATAATGAGCAATTCAATTTCATATTACTTTCATTTTCATTGTTATTGCCAACTAAATGAATTGCACAGACGGGTACCCATCAACAGTGTTTCTATGCTCATTTTACAATACAGGAATGTATGTACTGTGTTTTTGCTCATATTTTCGAATTGTTTTCATGTTTTCCATTTTAGGTGATGAAGTATCACATGTTTCTCCATTTAGCAAGCCCCTTTAGAACTCGTCAGATGCTCACAATGGATTCAGAATAGCATGAATATTGGAGCCGACCTTAGGGTCAAGTACTTGTGTGGTATGGAATGTGAGTTAGTACATGGTATGGTTGAACTATTATGAACTTTGGTCTCGAAGTGTTTTAGTTTAATAGATTTTGTGATTGTAAGTACAAGTTATAAGATTAAATGGTTTCAGTAAGCCTTGTCCTTATCAGGACGGCGGTGGCGCCTTCGTTTACTGAGTCTTCCGCTACAATTATCAGTAATCATGTCATTAGTATTTTGGGGGCGTTACAAATTTGGTATCAGAGCTAAGGTTTTAAGGGCCACTGTGAGCTATCAACTGTTTATGAGTTAGCTATCAAGGTGTGTATGAGCTATCGACTATAAGTTCATATGTATAGGCGTATATGGAGGAACCATTTTCAGTTGGGTGACTCAATCATTTGGTAATATCATGAGATTCAAGCATGAGCAAAGTGGACTGTGGAACCATTTGGCTCACCTGTTAGAGAGGCATGCTCTCATTTGCCTGGGAGTTATATTGTATATTTCATTTCTGTTATTTGTTTAAATTTTTGTAATTGTGCACACCGGGTGTGTGACCCGTTGAGTTATGAACTCTGGCGTGTGGCCGTTGAGCTATTGAAGTGTTTTTCTTCATTTCAGGTGTCAATTATAAGGCTTTAAGCCTGGGTTTTAGCCAGTTTTTAGACGAAACTCTTTCCGTTTTGCCGCAGGATTTGAGAGTCTTATTGAGGTGTGTTAATATACATACTCTTGGGTACAATGATGGTTGAAACCCAATGTGGGGATGCCATATGCAACTTCTTAAGGGATTAATACAGTGTCAAGTTAGATGTAAATATCTAGATAAGGAAATGCTTTGCGAGAAAATATCTTTGAGGTGAACTAGTATGAGATGAACACTAAAATGAATGCTCATGTATGATGACAATAATTAGTAGCTTAAGGTGTGCTACTTGGCATTATATAGGTGGTACAAGTAAGATTAAGCTGCCATATATCGGAATCATCTGGTCTTGATACTAAGACTTTACATCAGCAATGCTCCCATTACTTCCTGTCATCAACTTATTTCTGCCCTACTTACCTTGAATTGTTCAGATGCATCATTTCCTTGTCACTAACACTCTCTTGTTTTGTAATGAAGTATTTATGGAAATTCTCATATGTGGTCTGTGGGGACTTCTTCAAACACATCTGAGCAACCTTTCTTATAGGTGATTCAAACCCTAACAATCATAACCATTTAATTCTCTATTTCCATAATGGAGCCTATAATGACCCTCGGTGTGCATTACTGTGTGATTTGCAGTTCTTCCTAAGCATATTTGATTCTACTTGCAGCTCAGTCATCACTATGTTCATATTTTTACTGTTACCTATTTGAACTCCTTGCTTCTACTTGGGCACTATTCATTTATTACTTGCAAAGCCTTTTATTGCTTGCAAAGCCTTTGTGCTTCAGACCCCGTCATTGAGTGCCCTTTCAGCAATTAAATGTATCCATATTGTTCGTGTTTCTATAGCTCCGTAACTTCATGCTGGCGTCCTGCTCTATGGCTGTGACTGCATGTTGTTATTCAAGTTTTTTTGGTAATCCTTTCTTTATTAATATGGCCTATCTTATTAATGATAAACAACGATTGATGCTATTTTCATTTGCCAGTAGTTTTAAACTTTATATGCCTACCCAAGACTTTCATTTATTGTAAATTGTTTTATTGATGGATATCATCATGTTCAGTCACAAGATTGACTCCTTCACCTTGACGTATTGTCCTTTCAAACACCAGATGAATAAAATTTTCCTTTTGATAGTGTTGCTCTTTATCTTCATCATTTTACTCACATACGGATACCGTATGACTTTTCAAAAGCCGCTTTGGTAACCTGTTGCATTTCTTCACCTGCATTACTTAATACTCCCTCTTAACTTCATAACATCGATCATTTACTTTACTATCATGACCATCATGAATAAACTACATGCCTTGCATATGTTGCAGGTCATTTCTATG
The DNA here is from genome assembly GCA_029747015.1 of Carnegiea gigantea. Classification (NCBI taxonomy): domain Eukaryota; kingdom Viridiplantae; phylum Streptophyta; class Magnoliopsida; order Caryophyllales; family Cactaceae; genus Carnegiea; species Carnegiea gigantea. The sequence goes on from JAKOGI010002107.1 coordinate 98,731, forward strand.
CCTTGCCTCTTTTATTTTGATTCTTCGTCCTTTCATTCATTCAGCTTACATGTCGTTCCTTTCTAACCAATAAAGAAATATCTTTGCAAGAGTTCATGTTGTGGTTACATCTCTTTGCATTTTGGATTACCCCCCTGTCATTCCAATTTACTGAGACCAGTAGGCAGTTGAATGTTATCTTTTATACACATGCCTCTAGTATTGCTCGAACCATATTTGTTGGACATTCAATCCAGTTTGATTGGAAAATCTGGTATTATCATGGGGGTGAACTGACTGTGTACTTACAGGACTAAGATAATTGGTAAGGATCTTGAGGTTAGCCTGAGAGAGGACAATTGGCTAAACGTGTGCATCTATAGGCCGATGGAAGAAAAGCCCTATTTATCCCCTTAATTACATTGTGCAAGCAAGTGAATTATCATGTCAATAATACATTGAATATTAGTAATTTGTCAACCACACTCGGTATATCCATAACCATATTTACAGTTGGTGGATTTAGAGGTGTTCCATCTAAGGATTTTCAGGACTGTTTTCCCCTAAGAAACATTGATTTTTAGATCAGCCTAGTTCAAGGCGCTCAATCCATCTTCAAAACCCCTATCATATGACCCCCAACAGAGTTTAAAGAATTAAAGATTTAGTGGATGAGTTGTAAAGGATTTATTTCACCAGGTGTGTCCCCGTGGGGAACCTCAGGTTTATACGAAGAAGAAAGACAGAATCTCATGGTTGTGTACTATGCACAGAGAGTTGCACAAGATCACTATCAAAATAAGTGCTCTATACCTTGAACAAATGATTTATGGGATTTACTGCCAACAACAGATGTCTTTTCCAAGAATGATTTAAGGTTCAAATATCACACCTAAACCATGCAACCATAGTTCATCTTTTGCAAGACTACCCATTTATAGTAATTCTTATTGCCTTTCTCATCTTCAAAACTTGATACTATCTAATGTTGTTTAAGCTCCCTTGCATTTCAACTCGATGTTCCTATTAGCGTGATCTCCCATATTTTTGCAAACCCATTGTTAAATGTGCAATACATTCTTGTTCAACCCTATATGGTTGTCAACATTCCTGTGCCCTCGACCTTCACCATCTCTATTTCATAATCTTGAGTCATAGTTCATTTCGTTAAAAGCTGATTCTCCCATCTACCTTATATCTTATTTATTCATAATAATACGCTCGTATAACTTGTTCTGAATTCATAATGTAATTCAACTCTCATTGGTGTGGGTAATTGCGATTGTCATAATTCCCTTACTCTCCTTATTTTAAACTTCAACTCCCAGGCATATATCTCACATGAGTAAACTCTAGCTTTTCTGTTCAATCTTATTACTGAACTTGAATTGGTTTTATAAGAGCAAAGGCACGTTTCTCATGTCACTTGTTCAATCTATTTACTTATCCATGGGTGCTTTGCTCGTTCAATCTATTGATCTATCCATTGTATTTTCTCGGTTCAATCTATTGATCTATTTATGGCACTTGCAATTCTCACACCTATATCTTATATCCGCATAAGTGAACTTCAATAATCCTTATTTAATCTTATTGCCGTACTTGACTTGGCTCCATATGAGCAAAAGCATGTTTCCACTGAAGCCTATTCAATCCATTTATCTATTCATTAGACCTTGCTTATTTATCCAATTTAGTTCCCTATCCATTGGCATTTTGCTTGTCTAATCCATTTATCTATCCATTATACTTTGCTTGTCCAATCTAGTTGTCTATTTATTGCACTTATCTTATTCCTTGTGGCTATAAAGTCACCTAGTTAAAGCTCAGTTGGTTGTCATCTTGTTTCCAATTCATCAGTTGAACTCGAGTATAACCATGCCATCTTTCTCCTTGGTGGATTATTTATTGGACCCTTTATGATCCATATTTATAAACCATAGTTCTTGTGGCATTATATTTTAGAATTCATGATATACTTACGGTTATCTTTATTCTAACCACCCCATGGTAACCTCTCCTTTATTTGCCTTTTCTAGTCTCATTGTTCATTTCTTTTGTATGCAATGATTCATTTGGCTAAGAATTTCATCACTCTCATCCCTAACCATGGTCATTTCATTGCCCTTTATCGACTGGGAGCAGATCCTTGAGTAGTCGGATAAGGGGAGATCCTATGAGATATTAGGATGATCAAATGAGGAAATTTTGATAAGGGTATAAACTCAAGCACTGTCTAATTATATTGGAGTGAGCGAGAAGAAACATTGAGTACAAGGTCAGAGCTAACCCAAGCAAGCATTAAAAGGGAAAATTCAAGTACATGTCGAGGTGATACAAGGTCGACAAAGCAGTTGTACTGGCAAAACAAAGACATAACCAAAGTCTCAAATGAGATATAAAGTATTCCGAAGGGCTTATCTAGTCAAGGGTGTCAGGAGACTGGATATTAGCGCTCATTGAGTCCTCGTTACTTTGGGCTTTATGAGTCAGTAGTGTAGAATACCTCTTTTGCAGTAATAAGGTTCTTTTCTTTCGAAGAGAATATCAATTTTGAAGCAAAGTAATTGAGTTTATTGAAGTTATTGTGTGAGAAGTATTCGGGTCTACCATTGAAACATGGGATTAAGTAGTTATACAATACGTACACCTGTAGTCAGAGTACATTGGGCAAATTATATCTCTTCAGAGGGAAGCAATGGAAACCAATGGGCCATGTAATTTTAAAGCAGCACTGCATACAGTTGACAAGCGTCATAAGTTTCGAGGATGAAACTCTTTACGAGGGGAAGGCTGTAATAACCCGACCCTAACCTATATTTATTTAATTAAATCATCTCTAATTATTTCATTAATCATATTTGTTCATTTACCTTATCATGTGTATTGAGCAAATCACTCATGGTTATTTGCTTAACCAAATCATGTTCATTAATTCAATTACACTTAATTTATATATTCATCGAATTACCTTATGTCATTTAAATTTGCCACCTTCATTTATCGTATTTAATCATCCCGATTGGGAGTTATTTCATTTTGGGTACCACTTTGCAATTCAAGTTTCATTGACTGTTAATTCGAGTTTCGTTGATTTATTAAAGGTCGGGTGAATCGATATTAGGCCTCGGTGAGTATAAATTAGTGACTAATTATTTTCTTATCTTCGGTAAACTTTAATTCCGGCCAATACAAATTTTTACTTGTTGGGCCCAAAACAAAAGCCCAAAACGTTGCTAACTTTGTTATTTCACTAATTAATCATTTTAGCACCTAATTTGAATTAGCAAAAAGCTATTTTTTGGGCTGAAAATTTCCAGCCACATGTAGCTATTACTTGAGAATTTTCCAGCCACAAAATTCAGCAAAAATATCACAAACCCAATCCCCCATTTTTCTCTCTCCCTCACGCCAGAATAGGGGCAGCAGCTGCTGCCCCCTTGTGCCACTCATTTTGGTGGTTCCGGCCACCTTCTAGCTGGCCCGAGTTCCCCTTCCTACTGGCTATCAGGTCCAACACCTCAAATCACTCAAAACAGCCTCCTCCTTTCTCTAATTCAAGCCTAAAGTGAGGTTTGTCCCAAGCCCTAACTTGGTTTATCTTGAGTTTTATGGTTGTTTTATTTATTGGCTATGTTTGGATGATCAAATTGATAGTTATTGTGCAATTTTTATTGAGTTTGGAGATGTTTGGAGACATGGGTATTGGATCAAGAGCGTGATTTTCATGATTTTGCATTTGTTTAAATGCCACTGTCGAAAATTCTGGCAATTATAGGATTATCCAAAAA
>JAKOGI010002107.1:107500-125000 GCA_029747015.1 Carnegiea gigantea
GTCAATATTACATTTAGGGATCCATTTCGCGATGGAGGCAAACAACACCTCTATGTACTATGCTAATCATCCCATGCAAAACCTTATCTTGCCTGAGTAGCTGCCCATATATACATACATATATGTATGTATGTGCATAGATATATATATACACACATATACATATACATATATGCATATACATATACATATACTTACACATGCATACATACATATACATACACACACACACACACACACACACACACACACACATACATACATACATAAACATGCACACATACATATATATATATATATATATATATATATATTATATATATATATATATAATATATATATATATATATATATATACATATACATATATATATATATAAATATGTATATACACATACATAGATATATATAATATATATATATATATGTGTGTGTGTGTGTGTGTGTGTGTGTGTATATATATATATGTTTATATATATGTATATATGTATACATACACACACACACACACACACACACACACAACATATATATGTATGTATGTATGTATGTATGTATTTATTGTACATATGAATATATATGTATGTATGCATATATATATATATATATATATATATATATATATATATATATATTTATGTATGTATATATAAATATATATATACACACACACACATACATATGTATGTGTGTGTGTGTGTGTGTGTGTGTGTGTGTGTGTGTGTGTGTATATATATATATATATGCACGTATGTATGTATGTATGTGAAAAATCAAATTGGGTGACCTTGTGTCATGGACCGAGCCTCATAATCCCAGTCATTCTAAAACCCTTCCGCCATGAGTTGTCTTTTAAATTGTTTCTAAAATACTCATTTATTTTTTTCACCCGGAACATTTTGTTCTCCCTGATTTAAATATTTATGTATTTGCCTCATAATTCGATTGCTACTCCATTCATTCATTTTTCCCTCCTATCTATTTTATTTTCAAATTTAAGTTTTCCTTCCCAAATCCATCCAAATCAAACCCTAGAATATATCTTATTCTCTCTTTCTTTATTTTATTTTCTCCCTTTCCTTTACTTATTTTCCCTTCCTTTTTCTTTGTTTATTGACTTCTTTCCTTTTCTTTGGTTTTCTTTTCCTTATTTCTCCCCACCTAGCCGGCACCCCCCTAAAAAAAACCTACTAGCCATGGCTATCCCCCTCAAATTAATTCTCTCCTTTTGTTTCTCTCTCTTCGTCTCTCTCTCCCTCCCTCTCTCTCTCCCCCTCTTGTTTCTGTCTCTCCCCCTCTCCCTCTTGTAGCCACGCCATGAACGAACCACCGCTGGCCACCCACGCCACCCTCTTGGTGGTAAGTGGGATGCATTCCATGCACCCCATGCATGAGCATCCCAACCCTTTGAAATTCTTTTTTTCAAAAAAAAATAATAGATGTATAAATCATGGCTTATGCAAATTCAAGTAAGAAGCATTAAACTCCATTTTCTTTATGTTATTTTCATATTTGAAGCTCAAAGAATCTGACCCAAGATCACTTTTCTACCGAATCTACATTAAGGTAAGCGTGCAAGGTTTTCTTGAAGTTTTGATGTCAAATTGTTGGTTTTCTTGACTTAAACGACTTAAGTTAGGAGGAAGGGCCATTAGATTGTTACGAGTGTTATTCCAAGACTAAAAATGTGATTATTGGGGGAAAAAGATTGGGTTTGGATTGAGGTTTGATCAGGGGCATGCCACTGTTGAAGATAGAAAATATACATAACTTTAAAAAATCATTCCTATCGATATTACAGCCTAAAATTTGTCAAATTTGAAGGGTAGGTAGGCCAAGGCATTTTATGCTCTATGCCTTTTGAATCGATGAATTTGATGTGTATCGAGAGAGTTATGGTCTATTTATGGGAGACTGTCTGGGCTGGGATAATTAAGGATAGTTCATATATTTTAGGGTTTTTGGCCTAGGCACTGAGAGAATTAGCAAAAACACAAAACATGAAAGTTGTAGAGGACAAGTTCCTTTTTCTGCAGTGGGTAAGAAATTGAGTTTTGGATGTTGGATGTGAACATTATGGGACTAAGACATCAGGCTAGGAAGTCTGCGTTGGGCCTGTTGGGCTGGAAAGTGAACTGCAGTTATTGTCACTTTGAAAATTCACCAATAGGTGAGTTAGTGAGCCAAAAATCGTCAAATGTTTATGGTGAATGCCTCGGGATGTTAAGCATAGCCTCATTTTGGAATCGGGCCAGTTGGGGTAGCGTAGTCCACGTTACAACTAGTTTACCATGGACTGTTCAAACCAAGACAATCAGTGACACTGCTAAAATATGTGAGAAACCGACCTAGTTCGGGAGGGAACTGGGTGAAACCCCGAGTATGACAAGGGTAGGGGACAATTCAAAGTTTCTGGATTGAGCTAGAAAACTTAAATTGGACATTAAGTCCAGAAGTTGGAGCCTCTAGAAGGGAGCCTAGATTCTGGCCGAGCATGGACCCTAATGTGGGCTTGAATTGGGGGCCCTAAAGGCATGGGTAAATTGTATAAAATTTAGAAGTAAGGAAAAAGCCAGGGGTATAATATATTTGAGTTTGGACTGAGTGTGGGCTATGTTTTAGCCTAGGTGCGGTGCGATAAGTTCGGAATAGTAACCGAGCCTGTAACTTATACGGTATCCAGATGACAATCATGCCCTAATATTTCCCCGCATTGTTTGCAACTGTGTGTGCATTGAACTTGGTAAGAACTATCCTGTTTACTAATTTAAAGGTACGATAGCATGAGTTAACTGAATGTAACTGCATAGCAGTATTTGTATGATGTGAAATGCTATGAAATTGAGGCCCTGCCATGTTTTGCTAGAAATTCATGCTTTGCTGTTGTGGGGTTGTCATTACGAGAAGTGTTTGAGATTGAATGAACTTACTTATGCTAAATCGACCTCTAATAAGTGAAATGAAGAAATAACTGGAAAGGCTGAGTTGGGTGAGATTTAATCCGTTTGTGTTGATTGAAGGCCATTAGCCTTCCCCAGAAAATTAGTACACGCATGTGAGCAGCCACGTGCTCTGCTGAGACGTGGGCCAGGTTAGAGATAACCATCCCTGTTGATGGTAGGCTAGGAAAGGGTTAAGCGGTAACCGCCTGAGCAGCAATAGGCCAAGAATGAGTTAAGCGGCTGCGTGGAACTAAAGCGCAGGCCATAAGACCCAGTGGGGTCGTTCACCTAAAACCTGACTGTTGTGTTTGAATCAATAATTATGAATTTACACCTATGAGAACTGGTAACCACGGAAGGCTAGGTTAATGAGAAATGTAGTTTAGGAGTCTTGCTGTTTTCCCCACCCCCTTAAAATGTTTTCAAAATGAGTGTGTTACATAGTTGACTGTTAGGGGTGATTACTTACTGACTTTATCTCACTTTTGTAAAATGTTTTATTTTTAGGTGATTTAATTGTGCATGGGACTGGGGAACGGAAAGTAGAGCGAGGCCCGAATGCACGAGTCCAAGGCGATGGAAGTTTAGTGTTAAGACAAAGTTACTATGAACATTTATTGATTTACTAGATATTGTTAAAGTTTGAACAACGTGGAGGTTGAATTATTATTAAGGATTTTAGCAATAATTGTTACTTCGATACCCAGCCTAGTATTTCCAATAAGGAAATACGTCAGTAACACCCTAATTAGGTTCCACGGCCACGTAGCATAAAAGTTAGTAAATAAGAAATGAATTTAGAGTTTCGGTGTGTTACAGTATGTTTGTATGTATGTGTGTGTGTATATATATACATACATATATACATATATATGTATATGTACATGTGTGTATATATATATATATATATATATATATATATATATATATATATATATATATATATATATATATATATATATATATATATATATATATATATGTATATATATATTTACATGTATGTATGCATACATATATGTATATATATATATGTGTATATATATATATATATATATATTAACGTATATGTATTTGTATGTATGTATGTATGTATATATATATACACATTACATATATACATATCTATATCTATCTAATATATATATAATATATATATATATTATATAACTACGTGTATGTATGTGTGTGCTGTACTATATATATACATACATACATATAATATATATGTATATGTGGTGGTGTATATATATATATCTGTGAGTGTGTGTGTGGATATAGATATATATATATATATATATATATATATATATATATATATATATATATAGTATATATATATATATATATATATATATATATATATATATATATATATATATATATATATACATAGATACATATATATATATATATATATATATATATATATATATATATATATATATATATATATATATAATATATATATATATATATATATATATATATATATGTATACATATACGTACATATATATATATATATATATGTATATATATATATATATAATATATATATATCTATATATATGTATATGTAAATGTATATTATATTATATATATATATATATATATTATATATATATATATATATATATATATATATATATACATAGATATATTTATGTATTTATACATATATATATATATATATATATATATATATATATATATATATATATATATATATATATATATATATATATATATATATAGATATAGATATATATATATATATATATATATATATATATATATATATGTATATATATATATATATATATATATATATATATAGACACATAGATATATTTGTATATATATATATATGTTTGTATGTATGTATATATAACGTCCCCAACCTGTAGGGCTAGGAGTATTGCGTTTTCTTGCTTCCTACTTAAATTCTAGGGTGAAACGGATAGAATTTCCCCTAAAAACTAACCATTTTTAGGCTGAAAGTCTTATAATAAGCCCCTGCAATCAACAGAAGCGTAAATAATTCTAAAATAAGCTCAACAGCTACATGGCGGAGTCCATAACTCAACGCGCAACTCACTCGGAGTACACCAAACGTAAAACTCGGTAATACGGAAGGAAATAAAAGGATTACAACTTAACGGTTTACAAAACTGGAGTATAGGGGGTTTGCATCCCATAAGTTAGATAACTTCAGTTAAATAGATAATTGACTAATAAGATGGTTGGCTCACATGGCCATACAGAGCGACTTATAAATAATATGAATTACATGAATTAGAGTACTTGTTTACATACGTTTACAAACTAAGAATACATTCTATAACATCATTAAATAGCAAGACCACTTCACTGTGGGCACACATGATTCCCCTTTCAGCAAGGATAAACTTCTATTTGTGCGTAACTGAGTCGACATCTACCTATCACAAGAAAACCTGGGGAAAAGGGGGAAACACTAATGGGATAAACAACTACACGCTTGGTGAGAATTCATCAACTCCTTAAAACCAAAACAGTTGCAGGCAATAATATTAATAATAGCCACATATTACGCTTTTATGCTTTACTTTCATATTAGGCAATCATTTTCCCAAAGGAAAGATTACCATCTTTAAACTTCATTCCAGCCACTCAACTCATTTCCAGGCCCTTAATGACCAAACTTCCTTATAAGCAAGCATTGAGGCACATCGACAATAGGCAACAATGATTGAGTAAAACGTTTTCAAACTTACTTTAGACAATGAAGTGACTCATGATATGTTCCAAGAATGGTTTATAAATCACGTTAGCTTTTTCAAGACTCAATTCCTTCTAAAAGTTTCTGAACTGCTTACATTAGTAAGAAAGACTTGACAAGAACTTTTTCTCATAGGGTATACACTTTTAAAAACTGATAAAATCTAGGCTTTAATAGAATATAGCCTTATTCCCTTAAAAACTTCTTTTAAACCATACTTGGATTCAGATTCATAAAACATGCAAGTAAACTTTCTTTCTTTTCTTGAAAATACTCTACTTAGCCTCTTGAGGCTCACATTCTTTAAAAAGAAATCTCTTTCATTATGGTCCTCTAATGACCCTCAGGAGCTATTCAAATCTCATTTAATAATGGCCCTTAAAAAGTCTTTCTTTTCTGAAATACCTAAAATGGGGAAACGCCAATAGCTTTTCTTAGTCATTAGGAAAAATGCCCTTATCATAAAATCATCACATTGTGCTGGCTAGGGGAGATCTACACTCGCCCTAAGTGAGATCATCACTCATAACTCATGTTATTCGCGGGGTATACGTAATATAACTTTTTAGCCAAAACGCATCCCGGCAAAGCAACTCTAACTTCGACATTGTCCTCTATGGGGCAACAGCTTACAACAAGATAGCCATATCTTGAGTCCAGTGCCCTCTCAAGGTTTTATCACGCGTCACACATCATAATATATCTGGGGAATAGCTCACACCAAGATAGTCATATCTTAAGTCCAGTTCCTGGGAACAGCTCACGCCATCTTTGTGTTCAGTTCCCAACATTACCTTTTGGGGAAACAACTCACTCCATCTTTACGTCCAGTTCTCACCCTCAAGGCCTGGCCAATTGTCTAACACTTTCTTAGCCTTTAAAATCATATTTCATTTCTCTTTTTAGTTGCTTACTTTATTAAAGTCTTGCTTCCTAACTAAAACAACCCATAACCTTTGTAATGGTTTATGGTTCTTTCGCTCTTAGCTCAAAAATCTCTTATAAACGTAATAAATTTCCTAACTCATAAGTCGAAACTCATTTGTGGCTTAAAGTAATAAACTCATTCAAACTAGCATATAAGTCAAACTAAGTTTCCTAATAAAGCCATTCAATTGCCCAATTTTAGTTCGTTTGAAATCCTTTTCATACTCAAAGAAGGGTGCTTAAGCAAATTAAAACTTTAAATCGTTCTCAGCTTACAACCTTTCAAAACTAAGAGTACTTGGCTTGCTTATGATTCAAACAAGGTTTCTTCATAGTTTTCAACATAAACGCTTCTTGAAATCATAAAAAGTTTACTAGCTCATAACTCGAAACTCAAATAATCAGCTAGCATACAAACCAAGCCAAATTTCGTAATTAATACCTTAAGATGCCCTTTTTAAAATCGTTTAAATCCTTTTAAAAGCAAGGAGAAGTTATATACAAACCAATGCCTTAAAATATTTTTGAACTCACTTTTAGTTCACTTTTGAACTTTCTAAATCTATCGACTATTCAGTTGAGTCAGTCCCTGAGTAGTTCGACGATCTAGGATCTCTTTTAGGCTATAAACATCTCCATAAACTAACAGGCAACTGGTAAAACTTAAAAGCATTCACAATCATGAAAACAAGCTTTCTTAACAACCCTTCTTAAAAACATCTTAGTTCAAAGTCAGTCACACCGCATCACTTAACATTTTTGAGGAGGAGAGGGGTCACACATAGCACATTCATAACACTTCATGATTTAACTGGGCAAAATCTCCCAAATAAGCTGCACATAGCCTCGCAATCCACACGATTGCGATAATCACAACCGAGGCTCCCTCCTCACACAACAACGACCACAAGAATCTCAAATTTCTCATTAGTTTCACCTCAAACCATCCAACTACCAAGCTCAGTTCAATATTGGCGTACACAAACCAATAGTATATGAAACCATCAAACATAGGTATAACATTCATGCGAAATAGCAAAAACAGAGTTTAACATGATCAAACTATTTCAATAACAACATTTAATGTATAACTCAGTTTACTATGCCATACCTCGAATTGCCCGATTAGCATTCTTAGGGCATAACACTTACATGCCGCCTCCAACATAGATTTTAAGTGTACTAAACAGATGCAATACAAACTTTAACGCGATATTCTGTTTTCTAGTTCACAATCCAACACCCATAGGCATAACATTCCATAAAATTACCACGAATAGGCTATCAAGATGCCCAAACTGATTTAACTTTAACCTTTACACATAATTCTGTTTATTCCATAATTACTTCAACTGCCCAACTAGCATCTCTAAGCATCAAAACAGAATTCAAAGGCGACAAACTAATGCTACGACAGCCCAATAACAACATTCTGTTATTTCTAAAAACCTTTAACTAATCGGTTCATACAACCATCCATCAAATCAACATGTAAGTATCCCAAATCAACACCATTCCTATGATTTCTCAATATCAATTCTAATTCCACCCAAACTTATTACTAAACTCAGAATCGACATGCATCAACTAAACTTGGTTAAAATCATTGAAAATAGTAGTAATTAGGAGGAAAGGAACCCTCACTTTGATCCCAAGCTAAAGGTTCGACTCACGGCTGTGGCCTCGACTTGAGGGGCTTGAACAACTCCAATTCTTCGGCTATTGCTCACCTACGCACGAACAGACCCCGACCATGCACAATTCACACAATTCGAGACCCAATTTTGACTCGACTCTCACTCACTGATTTGATGTTGAATTGAGTTCTTGAAGCTGCGAATTCTACCTTGAATTTATAGAAGATTTGAGGCAACTACGAGCTAAATTGCACGGTCACATTGGGCGACGCATTCGTGCCCCCATTTGTCGCCCATACCCACCAAAACATGACAAAAGCTCATCGAATTTCTGCTCAAATTCACACCAAGGGTTCGTTTGCTTAAGGGGAAGGTCGAATGAGGGTCAAAGCAAGCCAGGTGTGGCTAAATTTTGGTGGATTTGTGAAGCTTGTGGCGCGTGTATAGAGGAGATGAGCTGAGGAAGAAGAAGAAGAGTAGAGAGAAAGGGGAATGGGGGTTGGGGCTCGCGACTGGGAACGAGCAGAAAAAAGGGCTCCTGTGATTTTACGAAAATGCCCTGTTGTCCTTTTTTTGTTTTTTTGTTTCAAACTGCTGAATACTTAACACTGCTAGTTAAATTTCGCACTTCACACTCTAAACTCAAATTGATAATATAATCTCTTGTCTATGAATCATTTCCAAATATATCTAGGTTCGATTTAATAAACATCGAACTACTTTTAAGGTTGATAATCTAATCGTATTCGGGTTCCTACTCGACTTAGTACCCCATAATAAGCCTTACTAATGCTTATTAAAAATTATCGCAACTTTTACGAACTAATAACATTAATGTTAATAGCAATAAAAATTATTCATTTTAATAAAATTACCGTTGACATAAGCACATCAGTAATAACTTATATAGTTAATAAAAATACGATTTTATGGTGTAAAAAGGCAATACGACTAGCTTCACGTAAAATAGGGAACCCGGGTGTCACATTCTTCCCCCCTTAAAAGAATTTCGTCCTCGAAATTTTAAGGTTCACAGTTCAGTCGTACCTAAGACATGCACACACTTGACACAGTCTACACGAATTACACGAAAATCCAAAGTCTCATTTACAATCAATGTAAACCATAAAAGGGCATATGGTATCCAGTCTCCTCCTTGCCAATCCTCTTCGAGCATCTACTCACTCTATTTAGGTGCGGAGGAAAAATCGCATCGAAGAGGGGCAAACGAATTGGCATGGAAAACCATAATAAACTAGCTTTAAAACAAAAATCCAAAGGAAAGAGGCTTTCAATTATCTAGAGTTAGTTCGCATAGTAAACAACCACTCCATGTATGTGCATATATCATGATTCGAAGTCTAAAAATAGGGTAATTAGGTAATAACATCTCAAGGTCATACACATGTAGTCTCACTCTAAATCATGAGTTCAAGGTACCTTTAGGATCACTACGGTTAACTTGGAGACTTCTATAACACATTAGAGTAATAAGGACAACACATAGCACCATGTTGCATCACCTAAGCACATCAGCATCGCATAGCATCGTATAGTATAAGCAATTCAGCATTCTTGAGCCTAAAAATTATAACTAACATGAAATATTCTAATACACATATATCAAGCAATTCACAAAACAAAAATATACGTAACTGACATTCCTAGGACCTGTGGGTTATGGGCCCATGCGCCTCCGTTGCGCTCCTCTGATCAAACATATAAGGGCAAGAATATGTGAATGCAGGTTTCTAGGGTCGTCTTATCATGCTTCAAATATGTGCGTATGCAGCCATTTAGTTATGACATGGAATCATAGAATCCACGATATGCAAACAACAAGTCAGAGGCCATGCCATGCTGTGAATTATGAAACTTAAATCATGTGGATAATCAAGTCACATACCAATCCAGATTCAAGTTAAGTGGGTACCAAGAAGTGCAACAACTTATTCATAAAACACACAACTAGTCAAAAATAATGAAATTAAATGACTATATAACCTTTCATGGGCTTTAGACTATATACACTACTATGACTATGCTTTAAAGTGTTCGGGCTCCTAATAGCGTCATATGAAAAGACATCTAGGCAGGTATACATGAATACTGCCCTCATCTAAAGCCTAAGGTCGAGGTTATGCCTCGAGGTTTGTCCAACTATTTGGACTTAGCCATCAATTAGCTAACAGGAGGTAAGAACAACGGCATCATTAGTCTTATGGATACACATTAAGGTGTTATAACGCTTGTTTCTCGTAGGGTTGGTGTGGGAGTCTTAGGAATTCGTGGTACAGAGGGGGTTGTTCAATCTCCTTCAGAAACTCTTGGTTTTCACATTTGGTGTTAAAGCTTAGAAAGTGTTGGAAAGGTATGGTTCATCTCCTCAAGAGGTGACGAGGTGATACATGTGGTATAACAATTCGAAAGTCTTTTAAGTTCTTCCTTTTATCTCTATTCTAGGTGTGTTGGGGTTGATATAGCCAGGACACTGTCATTCTTATGAAAAGAATATCGTTCCATCCCTGATGAGTATAACGCTTAGCCGACTCATGAGTAATAGTGGTTACGTGATGGGAAATAAGGAAGACTCTTTACGTAAATGGCAATTTGGGTTAGGACCTCATCTAAGCACTAATAGCATATATACGAAGGGTAGAAATAACATTTAGGCAACAATCAACTGGACTCTATCACAGTCACCCATATTGACACAAGCGCTACGAAGTTCTCACATCATTCCTTTAGCAATTAAGAAATTACACAAAAGGGGTATCATTTAAAAGAACTTTTAATCAAGAAAACAATCTTTAATTTCTTACTAACAACTTGCCATGAACGCATCAAGCAACAAATGCATATTAGAATGTAGGCATTTGAAACATCAATGTAAAGCAAATGCAAGTCTTCATATGCAACAGTAAGGCCTAGCCAGATAATCAGAAAGGTCTTAAATGCGAAAGAAAGACCTTAACTCATTATTTAGGAAAGGTCTTAACTTTCAAACCCCTACGTTTTAAAAGGTGGATGGTCTAACTACTTCTAGCTCTTTCCCTACCAACTATTAAGTGCGTCTACTCACTCTATTATCGGCCCGAGGAGTAAATCGTACTTAAGGGGCAAGAATGAGCTTGGAGTTAAAACACTCTCAGTTGTTTGAGTTCAAACCACGTGCACTTAAAACTTTTGATTCAAATCATCAAGGCGTATAAGCAAGCAGCCTTCGATTGAGCTAATGTTTAACTTGTCTACAAGAACACAAGTCACTCGGCCTGTATCTTCTTAAATGGTTCATTCATCCTACTGATCAGCTCACTCAAGCCACACACAACTAACTAAATGCACCAATGTTCACATAAAACTCACGTTTACACACAAAGCAGACACACATCACAACATTGTGAACGCATTCCTAACTAACTATATGAAATGCAAGACTCAGGTCACGACCTATGGCCGTAGGACCTTACTCTGATACCATCTTATAATGCCCCCAACTTCTAGGGCTAGGAGTATTACATTGCCTTACTTCCTACTTAAATCCTAGGGCGGAACGGATAGAGTTTTCCCTAAAAATTGATCATTTCTAGGCTAAAATCCTTAGAATAAGCCCTTACAATCAACGGAAACGTAAATAACTCTAAAATAAGCTAAACGACTACACGTCGGAGTCCATAACTTAATGAGCAACTCGCTCGGAGTACACCAAACATAAAATTCAGTAACAAGGAAGGAAATAAAAGGGTTACAACTCAACGGTTTACACAATTGGAGTACTGGGGGTTTGCATCCCATAAGTTAGACAGCTTCAGTTAAATAGATAATTGACTAATAAGATGGTTGGCTCACATGGCCATATAGAGCAACTTATAAATAATATACATTACATGAACTAGAGTACTTGTTTACATACATTTACAAACTAAGAATACATTCTATAACATCATTAAACAGGAAGACCACTTCACTGTGGGCACACATGACTCCCCTTTTGGCAAGGATAAACTTCCATTTCAACGTAACTGAGTCGACATCTACCTGTCACAAGAAAACCTTGGGAAAAAGGGGAAAGAGTAATGGGATGAACGACCACACACTCAGTGAGAATTGCTCGACTCACTAAAACCAAAACAGTTGCAGGCAATAATACTAATCATAGCCACATATCACGCATTTATACTTTACTATCATATGAGGCAATTATTGTCCCCAAGGAAATATTACCATCCTTAAACTTCATTCCAGCCACTTATGTAATAGTCCGACCTTAAATCATATTTATTCATTTAATTAAGTCATGTTATTAATTTTTCACATTTATTTATAGCATTTAATCATCTCGGTTGGGATAATTCATTTTGAGCCCTACTTTGTAATTCAATTTTCATCTACTGTAACAATTTCAGATGAATCAATATTAAACCCCAGTAAATATGATTAGGTGATAAATTATTTTTCATAATGTCATAAAAATTTAATTTTTAACCATGCAAAAATTTGGGCCTAAATTCATTAAGTTTAGCCCAATCCATTTGGGCACGAATTGCGACCCCATTCATTTTGGGCTCAAATTGTGGCCTGAAAATTTTGGTGTTATTAAATTAAGTTAATCTCTATTATTTTGCCTAATTTTAATTAACATAAAGTCACTTTTCATGCTTAAATATTAGCCATGTATTCAAGATAAACTCAAAATCATTTTCATTCAAGTAGAAACCTTAGTCTTCTTCTTCCTCTCTCCTCTAAACCTACTTGGCAGAACCACCACTAGCCCCTCCTACTGCTATTTTAGCCTATTGCTGCCACTCCCAGCCACCTCCAGCCACCAACCCCTACCCCCAACACCACCAGCCACCATCCCCAACTCCTATCACCACCAAACACCACCTCTATCATTTTATATTCAAGCTCAAAGTAAGTAACTCTATCACCTATCTGGTTTATTTTAATTTTGATTCTTGGTTTTATGTTGGATTTGATTATAGATCACATTATCTAGATATAAATAAGAATTATTTTGATGTTTTAATTGTTAGTTAAGCTTAAAAGCATGCAAGGTTTGAGGTTGTTCATGATCAAGCAAGCTTAAGTTTAAAGTAATGGATTTGTATTGTTTTGTATATGATTTTGTAATCTCTAGTCTTATTGGTGATTGTGATGATATTTTGGTGATTTGGAATGATTTCAAGTGAGAATTTATGTGAAAAAAAGCGAAGAAAGCAAAAATAGTGTGACTGTGAATTGACAGAAAATAGGGGATACTTTGCTAATAAACTGGTAATGATCAACCTTGCTAAAAATTATGATTTTTAGTTGATAGATAGATCAGTGAGTTAATTTTCAAATTCCATTTGAATCGCCTTAATCTGAGTTCCGTGGTCAAAGTTATGGTCGTTTTCTTAGGACTGCACAGGTTAGACCAAAACTAGCATACTTATGTCCTAACCCCATTTTGGGAACCCTATGGTGGAAATCATGCTTGGTGTTCTAAATAAAAGTCCTTTACGACTTTGTAATCTTTCTAAATTGGGGTTTTAGGTCTCCATTTGAGGTCAAGGGTGAAAGTTATGAATTTTTGAAGTGAACTAACATGCTTTGGTGCAAATTGGGCTCTTATTGCAATTTCTATGCAATGTATATTTAGAGGAAAATTTTGAAAATTTTTTTATAGATTGTCGATATTGTTTCGAAGTTTATATAATATTTCATGAATTTTGGCTGAGTATTTTGAGTTTGGTGATTTTTGAAAGCATTTTGAGTGATTGTGGAAAGAGTAATAATAAAGATTGATTGAGATTGATCATGTACTCATGTTATGTATTTTGGGTCAAGCAAGGTTATTTAAGGGGGAAATGAATATTTATGGACTTTCATGGAGCTTTTAGCTTGATTAATGAGAAAGAAGAAGACAAGTATGCAATTTGGGAGCTTGTTTATCAGCTTTGAATCAATTATAGATTTTACAAAGAAAATACCAAGTTTAGTGAGCTTAATAGCTTCTATTGCATTCAATGACTCATTTGGGGTGGAATTCTATATACAATGGATTTATGAATGAAATATGGAAAGTGGGGAGAATTTTGACTCAGAAGCCCTATTTATCCGACCAAGTTATTGAAGTTTATGCTATTTTGAACCAAGACATATCTCTCTTGCCCTTAAACCTTTATTACTTACTCAATTCAAAATGTATCAAATATATTTATCAAGCTAATCTAGTGCACTCACTGTTATCTTGAACCAAGCTATACATCAGTAAGCCTTAAACCCGTATTAGCAACCTATCTCATAAAAGGCCATAACCACTCCCTCATTTGTCACCATCAAGGTCTTTTCCTTTGTAATCTCATTTATCTCACTGTTGTCTATTTTACATTCATTTACTTTATATCAGGTTTAATTACTTTTACTAATTCAGTTTGAAGTTATATTAAAATACCCAAGTTATGTATACCATTCAATAACTCAATTTCTATTACACATACTTTTACTTACTCAATTATATGAGTAAGGATCATTTGCTGACTACACATACCTACAATGATATTTATGAAATAGAGTTGAGGCCTAGTTATCGTTTCTTGTTATGCATAAGTCTTATCAAGTTAGAACATATTTATCAATTCAGATGACATTTGTTTAAAGACTCAAGGTACGTCCATTGCCTATATTTTCAGAAAGCAGAACATATTTATCAAGTTACAACTCTTAATGAGTTTATCAATGAATTAGTTTATACAGTGATTTGCCATTTAACTTGTGACCCCGTCAGTTATCATCTATAGGGCGTCAGCCCGTCGTTCACCCACGCGGCTTTAGGCCAACTCTTGATCAGATTGGCAGGTGTACACCTATGTATAGATCATATCATTACAAGGGGTTCACATCCAGATAATAATGAACAATTCAGTTTTATATTACTTTCTTTTTTATTATTATTGCGAACTGAATGAACTGCAAAGGCAGGTACCCATCAACAGTGTTTCTATGCTCATTTTGCAAAACAGGAATGCATGTACTGAGTTTTAGCTCACATTTTTGAATTGTTTTCATGTTTTTCATTTTTGGTGATGAAGTATCACATGTTTCTCCATTTAGCAAGCCCTTTTAGAAGTCATTAGATGCTCACATTGGTTTCAGCATAGCATCAATGTTGGGATCAACCTCAGGGCCGAGTTGGGTCTATATTTAATATACTTGTGTAGTATAGAGTGCGAGCTAGCACATGGTATGATTAAGTTGATTGTACTGAAATTGAACTATTATGCACTTTGGTCTTGGAGTGTTTCAATTTAATAGATATTGTGATTGTGAACATGGGTTGCGAGATTAAATGGCTTTAGTGAGCCTTGTCCTTATTAGGACAGCGGTAGCACCTTCTATCATTAAGTCTTCCATTGCAGTTTTTCGTTAATCAAGTCATTAGCATTTTGAAGGCGTTAAAACTCAACTCATTTCTAGGCCCTTAATGACCAAACTTTCCTACTAGCAAGCATTCAGGCGCATAGATAAGTAGGCAGTAAGGATTAAGTAAAATGTTTTCAAACTCACTTTAGACAATGAAGTGACTCATGATATGTTCTATGAATGGTTTATAAATCACGTTAGCTTCTTCAAGACTCATAATTCTTTCTAAAAGTTTCTGAACTACGTACGTCGGTAAGGAAGACTTGACAAGAGCTTTTTCTCGCAGGGTATACACTTTTGAAGACTAAAAAGATCTAGGCTTTACTAGAATATAGCCATATCCCCTTAAAAACTTCTTTTAAACCATACTTGGAATCGCATTCATAAAACATGCAAGTGAACTTTTTTTCTTTTCTTGAAAATACTCTACTTAGCCTATTGAGGCTCAAATTCTTTAAAAGGAAATCTCTTTCATCCTAGTCCTCTAATTACCCTCATGAG
Organism: Carnegiea gigantea; assembly: GCA_029747015.1. Taxonomy (NCBI): domain Eukaryota; kingdom Viridiplantae; phylum Streptophyta; class Magnoliopsida; order Caryophyllales; family Cactaceae; genus Carnegiea; species Carnegiea gigantea. The sequence goes on from JAKOGI010002107.1 coordinate 123,678, forward strand.
CTTTTCAAATCTTATTCAATACGACATCATAATGGCCCATAAAGAAATCATTCTTTTCTAAAATACTTAAAATGGTGAAACACCAATTGCTTTTCTTACTCATTAGGAAAAATGCTCTTAGCATAAAATCATCACATTACGCTGGCTAGGGGAGATCTACACTTGTCCTAAGTGAGATCATCACTCACAACTCATGTTATCCCTGGGGTATACGTAACATAAATTTTTAGCCAAAACGCGTTTCAGCAGAGCAACTCTAACTTTGATATTGTCCACTGTGGGGCAACAGCTCACACCAAGATAGTCATATCTTGAGTCCAGTCTCCCTCAAGGTTTTATCATGCATCAAACATCATAATATATCTGGGGAATAGCTCATACCACGATAGTCATATCTTGAGTCCAGTTTCTGGGAACAGCTCATGCCATCTATGCGTCCAATTCCCAACATTACCTTTGGGGGAAACAGCTCACACCATCTTTGCATCCGGTTCCCACCCTCAAGGTCTGGCCAATTGCCTAGCAGTGTCTTAGCCTTTAAAATCATATGTCATTTCTATTTTCAGTTACCTACTTTATTAAAGTCTTGCTTCCTAACCAAAACAACCCATAACCTTTGTAATGGTTTATGGTTCTTTCGTTCTTAGCTTAAAAATCTCTTATAAACGTAATAAATTTGCTAACTCGTAAATCGAAACTCATTTGAAACTTAAAGTAATAAACTCATTCAAAATAGCATATAACTCAAACTAAGTTTCATGATGAACTCATTCAATTGCCCAATTTTAGTTGTTTGAAATCCGTTTTATAATCAAAGAAGGGTGCTAAAGCAAATTAAAACTTTAAATCATTCTCAGCTTACTACCATTCAAAACATCGAGTACTTGGCTTACTTATAATTAAAAAAAGGTTTCTTCATAGTTTTCAACATAAACGCTCCTTGCAATCATAAAAAGTTTACTAGCTCATAACTCGAAACTTAAATAATCAGCTAGCATACAAACCAAACTAAATTTCATAATTAATACCTTAAGATGCCTTTTTTCATATCGTGTAAATCCTTTTAAAAGCAAGGAGAAGTTATATACAAACCAATGCCTTAAAATATTTTCAAACTCACTTTTAGTTCGCCTTTGAACTTCCTAAACCTATCGACTATTCAGTTGAGTCACTCCCTGAGTAGTTCAATGATTTAGGACCTCTTTTAGGCTACAAACATCTCCATAAACTAACAGGCAACTGGTAAAACTTAAAAGCATTCACAATCATGAAAACAAGCTTTCTTAACAACCCTTCTTAAAGATGTCTTAGTTCAAAAGTGAG
>JAKOGI010002107.1:130000-141900 GCA_029747015.1 Carnegiea gigantea
CCCGGATCACTCATGATCTAACAACTAAAACAAGGGTTAGAAAGCTACATATACAGGTACAGAGCCGGCTACATGCTTTCATATACAACGCTAACTTAAAAATTTACAACATGGTAAATCGAACACTTGCAAAGCTAGCAGAGACTTCTGAGGGGATGGCATCAAACAACTTCAAAGTATCTCTTAAACCTGCTCAAATTGAACCTGGGAAAAAGGGGAATAATAAAGGGATGAGCAACCACACGCTCACTGAGAATTCCCCTACTCCTCAAAACCCAAAATAGTTGTTGGCAATAATATTAATAATAGCCATTTATCACGCATTCGTACTTTGTTATCATATTAGGCAATCAAAATTCCTAAGGAAATATCACCCCCATTAAGACTTCATTCTAACCATTCAACTCGATTTTGGGCCCTCATTGACCAGACTTCCCTACTAGCAGGCATTCAGGCACATAAACAAGTAGGCAACAAGGGTTGAATATAAAGGCCTTTAAACTCGCTTTTGAAAACATAGTGACTCTCGATAAATGCCCAGAATGGTTTATAATCCACACAAACTCCTTTTGAGCTTATAATTATTTTTAAAAGCTGTAGAAACATCTAAACTTGTAAGAAAGATTCCTTCATCGAATATGCATATTGAAAAACCCAAATGTACGATGCATTACTAGGATTTAACTATACTTCATTTGAAATCTCATTTAAAGTATATTTAAAACACATTCATAGAATATATGTAGGTTCGGTACATTTGAAAGATTTCTTCTTTTCTTAAAAACGCTTTACTTGGCCTCTTGAGGCCCGTATCCCTTTAAAAGAACCTCTTTTCCTTTTTTGAACTGCTTAGAATGGCAAAAGGCCAAATCTCCCTTTTATCAGGAACATACTTATAACATAAAAACATCTTATTGTGTTGGCTACGGAGGTCAACACCGCCTTTAAGTGAGATCGTCACTCTTAATCTACGTTATCCCCGGGGTATACGTACTTAACTTTTGGCCAAAATGCATCTTAGCAGAGCAACTCTAATCTCGATACTGTCCTCTGTGGGGCAACAGCTCACACTAGGATAATCATATCCTGAGTCTAGGCCCCTCAAGGTTTTCTTATGCGTCACATATTAGGAAATAGCTCATACTAAGATAATCATATCTTGAGTCCAGCTCTCGGGAACAGCTCACGCCATCTTTGTGTCCAGCTCCCAACATTACCTTAGGGGAAAACAGCTCACGCCATCTGTGCATCCAGTTCCCACCCTCAAGGTCTGGCCACTTGCCTAACACTTTCATAGCCTTTAAAATCGCATTACATTTCTCTTCTTCAAATGCTTACTTTGCTGAAATCTTACTTTTGAACAAAACAGCCATAACCTTTTGAAATGTTTATAGTTCATTCGTTTTTGGCTTAAAAACTTATTATAAACTGAATAAGTTTTCTAACTCGTAAATCGACTTCGTAATTAACTTAAAAGCTTTTTATAAACGTAAAATGTTTACTAAATCGTAAAACGACTTAGTTTCTAACTTAAATGCTTCGTATAAATGTAATAAGGTTGCTAAATCATAAAACAACTTCATTTCTAACTTGAAAGCTTTGTATAAATGTTCCTAAATCGTAAAACGACTTCGTTTTCAGCTTAGATGTTTCATATAAATGTAATAAGGTTGCTAAATCGTAAAATGACTTCGTTTTCAACTTAGAAGGTTCATATAAACGCATCAAGTTTGCTAAATCGTAAAACGACTTTGTTTTCAACTTAAACGCTTCTTATAAATGTAAAATGATTTCTAACTCATAAAATGACTTCACTTTTTAGCTTAAAAGCTTCTTTTCGACGTAATACGTTCGCTAAATCGTAGATCGAAACTCATTTGAGACATAACATGCTTAGTTAACGTTTAATTCAAACTAAGTTCGAAATCGAAACCCATTTGAGACTCAAATACTTAGTTAGCAATAAATGCAAGCTAGATTCATTTGAAAATTCCTTTTTAACTCAAAAGAGGTGCTTAAGCAAATTAAGACCTTCGATCGCTTTCAAGCTCATTATGAGTCAAAACTTAACTCAAAATACTTTGTTAGCATGTAACTCAAATTAGATTTACAATAAAAACTTTAGTTGTCATTCCATAGCTCGTTTTAATTCCTTTTAAAACACAAGAAGGGTGTATAAATAAACAAAAGGCTTAAAACGTTCTCAAACTTGCTACTATTTAAAAAGTTAAAGTACTTGGCTCGTTTATAAGGCAATTTAAGGTTTCTTTCTATATTTTCAACACAAATGCTTCTGAAAGTCATTATTGACTTACTAGCTCTTTAATTGAAACTCAATAGAGACTTAAGTAAGCAAATAACATGCAAATAAGCTAAGCTTCATAATTAGCACATTAAGATGCTCTTTTTCGGGTCTTCTAAATTCTTTTAAACATGAGGAGGGGTCATACCCAAACCAATGCCTTAAAAACTTTTTCGAACTCTCTTTTAGTTTGCTTTTGAAGTTGCTAAGCCTATTAACTATTCAGTTGAGTCACTAACTGAGCAGTTCGACGGTTTAGGACCTTTTTACACTTTAGACGTCCTAACACGCAAATAAACAACTGACAAACATAAAAGTATTTTCAAACGTGTAAAACAAACTTTGTAAATGACCTTTTCCTTTTTCAAAGACGTATAAAATTTCAAGAATTAATCACATAATGTCATGTAGCGTATCGGGAGAAAAGGGTTCACACATCACACATTCATACACTTCATATCACAACTTATTAAGCCACACATGGTCTCGCAATCCACATGATTGCGGCAATTCACAACCCTATCTCCCTCCTCACATGGCACCGACCATAAGAACATCAAACCACTCAATAGTTCCACCTCGAGCTATCCAACTTCCAACTCGGTTTAATAATATCATAAACAAACCAATGATTCACTAATGCATCATATAAAAGCATAGTATGCTCATCAATAATGTTAAACACAATTTAGCATGCTTTATTAGTGCCTTAATCTGCCCAAGAAACATCCTTAAGCTTCAACGCAGCTTAAACAATAATCTGATAAATTGACAGTGCCGTGATAACATTCTATTTGTTAAGCAATTCTCCAAATTGTCAGATTGCTAATATTTAACATCAATTTGTCATACAATTAATCCCAAAATCAATACCATGTTAATAATTTCTCAATCTCAACTCTAAGTTCCCCCAAACTAATTTCAATCCTCGAAATTAACATGCACTAGCTAATTCGATTAAATTCGTTGAAAATAGTAGTAATTTAGAAGGAAAGGAACCCTCACCTTGAACCCAAGCTAGAGGCTCGATTCACGATTGTGGGCTCGACTTTAGAGGCTCAAATAACTCTACTTCTTCGGCACTTGCTTACCCATGCTCGAACACGACCAAATCGCGTCCAAAATTCCAAAAACTCAAACCCTAAAACAAACATAAACTCACTAATTGAGATAGAATTGGGTGTTTTAGGAGTTGATTTCCACTATAGTTTATAGGAAATTGAAGCAACTAAGAGTCGAAGTGCATGGCCATACCTAGGGTGTGCTTTCGAGCTTCAATTTAGCGCCCTAAACCTCCCGTAAACGTGACAAGAAGCTCTAAAAATCGACCCAGATTCGCACGAATTGATACTAGCTTGGAGGGTGGTTGAATGGGTGGAGTTTTGCAGCTGTGGGTGGTGAAAATCGGCTCCTAATTTGAGCTTTAGAGTGGCGTTAATGGGGGAGGAGAGGAGGAGGAGGAGACGAGTAGCAGAGAGAGAGAGAAGAGAAAGAGTGTTTGTCTTGGGGGGGAATCGCGCGTGAGGAAGAAGGAGAGGGGGGCGTCTCGCACAATTTACCAAAATGCCCCTTCCTCACTTTATTTTTGTGCCCCGAGCTGATTCATATTCGATACGGCTAGTCTAATTCGTAACCTGAATTCTAAACCCAAATCGATCATATATTCCTTCATCAACTATTTGTTTCCAAATCTATCGAGGTTCGATTTAATAACATCGAACTACTTCTAAAGTTGACAACCTAATCGTATTCGGGTTCTTACTTGAATTAGTACCTGCTAATAACCATTAATAGTGCTTATTAAAAATCATTGAATGATTTTCAAAACTAATAACAATAATATTATTACTGCGACAAAAATATTCTTTTTAATAAAATCATCGCTCACATAAGCACGTCAATAATTAATTAACTTGTATTTTTAAATAAAATAAATTTTTATAACGTAAGAAGGCGTTACAACAACTTGACAGAAAACAAGATACGCGGGCCTTACACTCTCCCCCCTTATAAGAATTTCGTCCACGAAATTGCTTACTTGGAGGAATTAATGGAGGTACTTCACCCACATTTCTTCCACAATCCAAGTCACTTTATGCTTAGCTATTCATTTTGCCTTCACAATAGCATCCCATCCTTGGATTTCTATTTGAACCCAATCATCAGGGAGCGTTCTCCCTTGCGTTATAACAACTCAATCTCTACAGGTATGATCGGTATAGCAGAGAGTTTCTAAGGAAGAGGTTATGAAGTGTTGCATACACATCTCGTGAGGTTTACTAACAAGTTCATTTACAAATCAAGAATACGACAAAAGGGCGAGCAGTACTAGAATGACATGATGTGGGCATAAAGTTGGTTAATAAGAGAATACCTGACCGCATGTCAGCAGGTTCCCCTATCTCTTTTCCTTCTAGCTAAGCATCCGACTGCTAATTTGTGGTTTCTGGTTGTTTCTACTGTCTCCTGAGGGGGTACCAATGGTTAGGCGATCTCATTGTACCACTAGCTTAATTCCCATTCCGGATCTCTGAGTGTGATCCCGACTATTTCATGTAGCCTTTAGGCAATTTACTACTTTGTGACCCATACCCCCACATTCAAAACATGGGCTCGCATGGCGTCTGCATGGGCCAGGGTGTTGTCGTCCACACTGGTCACATGTTTTCCTTAGTTTCCCTTGGGCGGCTTGCTTTCCTTTGTCCTATTTCATCCCATGTTTAACCCTCCTGAAGTTTATGTTTCCCTGAAAATTGGATCCTCCGGGGCCAAATTTCTTCTTTACTTAACCTTTCCCTCTATCCTCAATCTCGGTTTCTCTTATGATGCGGGTATTTTCACGGCCTTCTGATACATTTCTTGGAAACTGTTATAAGTATATCCTACTATTATCTGTTTCACTTCCCCTCTTAATCCCTGTTCGAAGTGGTCTATCCTCATTTCTTCGGTGGCCACCTGCTTTGGTGCAAATCGGCTCAGCTCATTGAACTTCGCCGCATATTCCATTACGCTCATTTCTCCTTGTTTCAAGCATAAAAACTCCTATTCTTTAACTCTTCTTACATCTCGAGGGTAATATTGAGCGTCCATTAAGGCTTTCAGTTGGTTCCATATTAACACAGGTTCACTTACCCTAGGTTTCACTGTCCCCGACCAGAATTCAGTTTCTTTTTCAAATTGGTAAGTAGCTATGTGCACCTTGAACCTCTCTGGGCACTCCATGATCTCAAATAAATTTTCCATTCTCCGAAGCCACTCCTCATATACCATAGGGTCAGTCCCACCTTCAAACTTAGGAGGCTTAAGCTTATCAAATTGACATATCATCTCTATGGCAGTTGGTTCTGGTATGAGTTAGCATCGAGGAGGCATTTGTCACACAATTACACAAGGAATCACTTAGTTCTAATTTCAACTAGGATAGACTTCCTTGGTTAATGAAATGATTCATAAATGGCGAGAGTTGTTATGTATGGCTACTAGTTTAGTCTCAGCTTAACCTTCGCGTAATTATTTTACGCAAGGAAATGCACGTATATGCTTGAACAAACTAGTGAATCCATAACACTTGGTCGGCACTAACTGCATTTATTTCGTTGAACACTGATAACATGACTTAGGAGTCACGGGAGATCTCACCATCCTAGTACTTCATAATTTAAGAAAAATAAACTAAAAGGGCTTAAAGCCAATCCTTGATATAACCAATATCAATAAGGAAGTCCTTTAGGTCTCTTTCTAACATCCTAATCCTTTGTCTCCGCTCTCTCATACATATCTTCAATAAACATAATAAAAAGGTAAATAATTCTTTCTTCACAATTCCAATGCACTTCTCAAGGCACTCTATCACAAGCCTTCTCAATATAAATGAACACCGTATGCAAATCCTTTTCTCTTACCCCTCTAGAATTTCATAAGTCATCTCATAAGATTCACCACTTATGTAGTTGATTTTCTTGCAGCGGAACCAAACCACTTCACAAAAATTAAAGTTTCCCTCCTTAATCTTTTCTCCATCATCCATTGCATGCTAGGATATAACTGCATTCCATGAAGCCAACCATAGAGGTAGATAAATGCGGTCGATGATGACGAAAGCTATCCTACACTACCACTGAGATGGTAAGCGAAAAATCGGCATATACATACATATTATAAATTATACACTTGTTAATACAAGCAATACCAGGCAAGACACGACCACATAACCACATAAGTCATGTATCTTCACATAGCACATGCCTATTATGCTATTGAAATGCATAATGCAAATCTATAGCTCTGATACCACCTAATGTAATGCCCCCAACTTAAGGATAGTAACACCGCCAGGACTTCCTAAAGGTAAATCCTTGAGGCTCTTGAAGATTGAGGGTTTGGATTAGCATTTAGATAGTCATTCTAAAAAAAAAACTGCCAGAGTTTCCCCTATTTTAGCAACATTTGAGGGTCTTACCTCAGCTAAGAGTACTTGTAACTGGGGATATGGTGTAACATTTGCTAAAATAATCCAAGTTCACTGCCTCGGGCCACTCGCCCGGATCAATAATGATCTAACCACTAAAACAAGGATTAGAAAGCCACATATACAGGTACAGCGCCGGCTTCATGCTTTCACATATAATGATAACTTAAAAATTTACAACGTGGTAGATCGAACACTTACAAAGTTGGCAGAGACTTCTGAGGGGCCAGCATCAAACAACTTCAAAGTATCTCTTAAACCTACTCAAATTGAACCTGAAATAATAAAGGGATGAGCAACCACACACTCAGTGAGAATTCCCCTACTCCTTAAAACCCAAAACAGTTGCAGGCAATAATATTAATAATAGCCACATATCATGCATTCATACTTTGCTATCATATTATGCAATCAAAATTCCCAAGCAAAGATCACCCCCATTAAGACTTCATTCTGACCATTCAACTCGACTCTAGGCCCTCATCAACCAGACTTCCCTACTAGCAAGCATTCAGCCACATAAATAGGCAGGCAACAAGGATTGAATATAAACGCCTTTAAACTCACTTTTGAAAACATAGTGACCCTCGATAAATACCAAGAATGGTTTATAATTCACACAAACTCCTTCTAAGCTTATAATTATTTTTAAAAGTTCTAGAAACATCTAAGTTGGTAAGAAAGATTCTTTCATCAAATATGCATATTGAAAAACTCAAATGCACGACGTATTACTAGGATAGAACTATACTTCATTTGAAATCTTATTTAAACTATATTCAGAACACATTCATAGAATATATGGGGGTTCGGTACATTTGAAAGCTTTCTTCTTTTCTTAAAAATGCTTTACTTGGCCTCTTGAGGCCCGTATCCCTTTAGAAGAACTTCTTTTCCTTTTCTGAACTGCTTAGAATGGCAAAAAGCCAAATCTCCCTTTCATCAGGAACTTACTTATAACATAAAAACATCTTATTGTGCTGGCTAGGGAGGTCAACACCGCCCTTAAGCACAATCGTCACTCTTAATCTACGTTATCCCCGGGGTATACGTACTTAACTTTTGGCCAAAATGCGTCTTAACAGAGCAACTCTAACCCCGATACTGTCCTCTGTGGGGCAACAGCTCACACCAGGATAATCATATCCTGAGTCCAGCCCCCTTTAAGGTTTTCTTACGCATCACACATTAGGGAATAGCTCACACCAAGATAATTATATCTTGAGTCCTGCTCCAGGGAACAGCTTACGCTATCTTTGCGTCCAGCTCCCAACATTACCTTAGGGGGAAACAGCTCACGCCATCTTTGTGTCCAGTTCCCACCCTCAAGGTCTGGCCTCTTGCCTAGCACTTTCATAGCCTTTAAAATCGCATTACATTTCTCTTCTTCAGATGCTTACTTTGCTGAGGTCTTACTTTTAAACAAAACGACCATAACCTTTTGAAATGTTTATAGTTCATTTGTTTTTGGCTTAAAAACTTCTTATAAACTGAATAAGTTTGCTAACTCGTAAATCGACTTCGTAAATAACTTAAAAGCTTCTTATAAACTTAAATGTTTACTAAATCGCAAAACGACTTAGTTTCTAACTTAAATACTTCGTATAAACGTAATAAGGTGCTAAATCATAAAACGACTTCGTTTCTAACTTGAAAGCTTCGTATAAATGGAATATGGTTTCTAAATCGTGAAACAACTTCGTTGTTAGCCTAGAAGCTTCATATAAATGTAATAGGATTGCTAAATCGTAAAATGACTTCGTTTTCAACTTAGAAGCATCATATAAACACATTAAGTTTGCTAAATCGTAAAACGACTTCATTTTCAACTTAAAAGCTTCTTATAAATGTAAAACGATTGCTAAGTTATAAAACGACTTCACTTTTTAGCTTAAAAGCTTCTTTTAAACGTAATACGTTTGCTAAATCGCAGATCAAAATGCGTTTGAGACATAACGTGCTTAGTTAACGTTTAATTCAAACTAAGTTCGAAATCGAAACCCATTTGAGACTTAAATACTTAGTTAGCAATAAATGCAAGCTAGATTCATTTGAAAATTCCTTTTTAACTCAAACAGAGGTGCTTAAGCGAATCAAGACCTTCGATCGCATTCAAGCTCATTATGATTCAAAACTAAACTCAAACTACTTAGTTAGCATGTAACTCAAATTCGATTCGTAATAAAAACTTTAGTTGTCATTCTATGGCTCGTTTCAATTCCTTTTAAAACTCAAGAAGGGTCTATAAATAAAACTAAAGGCTTAAAACGTTCCCAAACTTGCTACTATTTAAAAACTTAAAGTACTTGGCTCGTTTATAAGGCAATTTAAGGTTTCTTTCTATATTTTCAACACAAATGCTTCTTAAAGTCATTGTAGACTTACTAGCTCTTTAATCGAAACTCAATAGAGACTTAAGTAAGAAAATAACATGTGAATAAGCTAAGCTTCATAATTAGCTCCTTAAGATGCTCTTTTTCGGGTCTTTTAAATTCTTTTAAACATGACGAGGGGTCATACCCAAACCAATGCCTTAAAAACTTTTTTAAACTCTCTTTTAGTTTGCTTTTGAACTTCCTAAACCTATCAACTATTTAGTCGAGTCACTGACTGAGCAGTTCGATGGTTTAGGACCTTTTTACACTTTAGGCATCCTAACACGCGAATAAACAACTGATATATGTAAAAGTATTTTCAAACGTGCAAAACAAACTTTCTAGATGACCTTTTCCTTTTTTAAAGACGTCTAAAGTTTCAAGAATTAATCACATAATGTCATGTAGCATATTAGGGGAAACGGGTTCACACATCGCACATTCATACACTTCATATCACAACTCATTAAGCCATACATGGCCTCGCAATCTACATAATTGCGGCAATTCACAACCCTCTCTCCTGCCTCACGTAGCACCGACCACAAGAACCTCAAACCACTTAATAGCCATCCAACTTTTAACTCGGTTTAATAATACCATAAATAAACCAATAATTCACTAATGCATCATATAAAAGCATAGTATGCTCATCAATAATCTTAAACAGAATTTAGCATGCTTTATTAGTGCCTTAATCTATCCGAGAAACATCCTTAAGCTTCAACACAACTTAAACAATAATCTGATAAATTGACAGTGCCATGATGACATTGTATTTGTTAAGCAATTCTCTAAATTGTCAGATTACTAACATTCAGCATCAATTTGTCATACAATTAATCCCAAAATCAATACCATGCTAATAATTTCTCGATCTCAACTCTAAGTTCTGCCAAACTGATTTCAATCCCCAAAATTAAGATGCACTAGCTACTTCGATTAAATTCGTCGAATATTGCAGTAATTTAGGAGGAAAGGAACCCTCACCTGGAACCCAAGCTAGAGGCTCGATTCACGGTTGTGGGCTCGACTTAAGGGGCTCAAATAACTCCACCTCTTCGGCACTTGCTTACCCATGCTCGAACACGACCAAATCGCGCCCAAAATTCCAAAAACTCGAACCTTAAAACAAACACAAACTCACTTACTAATTGAGATTGAATTGAGTGTTTTAGGAGGTGATTTCCACTCTAGTTTATAGAAAATTGAAGCAACTAAGAGTCGAAGTGCATGGCTATACCTGGGGTGTGCTTTCAAGCTTCAATTCAGCGCCTTAAACCTCCCGTAAATGTGACAAGAAGCTCTGAAAATTGACCCAAATTCGCACGAATTGATACTAGCTCGGAGGGTGGTCGAATGGGTGGGGTTTTATAGCTGTGGGTGGCGAAAATCGGCTCCCAATTTGAGCTTTGGAGTCGCGCTAATGGAGGAGGAGAGGAGGAGGAGGAGGAGACGAGCAGCAGAGAGAGTGAGAAGAGAGAGAGTGTCTATCGTTTGGGGGGGGAATCGCGCGTGAGGAAGAAGGAGAGGGGGTGTCTCGCATAAATTACCAAAATGCCCCTCCCTCACTTTATTTTTGTGCCCCAAGCTGATTCATATTCGATACGGCTAGTCTAATTCGTAACCCGAATTCTAAACCCAAATCAATTATATATTCCTCCATCAACTATTCGTTCCCAAATCTATCTATGTTCGAGTTAATAACATCGAACCACTTCTAAAGTTAACAACCTAATCGTATTCATGTTCCTACTTGAATTAGCACCCGCTAGTAACCGTTAATAGCGCTTATTAAAAATCATTGAGTGTTTTTCAAAACTAATAACAATAATATTATTACTGGTGACAAAAATATTCTTTTTAATAAAATCATCACTCACATGAGCACGACAATAATTTACTAACTCGCACCTATTAAATAAAATAAATTTTTATAACGCAAGAAGGTGTTACAGCAACTTGATAGAAAATGAGGTACATGGGCCTTACAGCATATGTACTTGTATGTATGTATGTATGTGTATAAATATACATATACATATATATATATATATATATATATATATATATATATATATATATATATATATATGTATATGTATGTAGATACATACATGTGTGTGTGTGTGTGCGTATATATATATATATATATATATATATATATATATATATATATATATATATATATATATATATATATATATATATATATACATATATGCAGATGAGTATATAAATATATAATATATATAGATAATATATATATACGCAAATACATATAATATATATATATATATATATATATATATATAATATTATATATATAGATGTATTATATAGACACACAAACATACATCTACATATACGTATAAATACATATGTCCATGTACATAATATATATATATATATATACACATATATACATATAATATATATACATATATATATTTATACAAGATGGCTATATATTACATATATATATATTAATAATTATATATATATATATATATATTATATATTTACATATATCTATACATCTATATTATATTATTATATATATATATATATATATATATGTACATATACATGTGTGTGTGTATACGTACAGATATATACATACATATATATATATGTATGTATGCATGTATGTATGCATGTATATATGTACCCCCACACATACATACATACATACATACGTATATACACATATGTACATATATATATATGTAAGTGTGTGTGTATATATATATAT
>JAKOGI010002108.1:0-10000 GCA_029747015.1 Carnegiea gigantea
ATATATATCAACATCAATATCTATATATACATGTATATATACATAGATATATATGCATATTTATGTTGCATACATACATTTATATTTATATATGCACGCGCACACGCACACACACACACACACACACATATATATCTATATCTGCATATATATATATATATGTGTGTGTGTGTGTGTGTGTGTGTGTATATATACATGTATGTATGTAATATAAATATGTTTATATATGTATGTACACATACATGCATATATATATAAATATATATATACTTGTATGTATATATATATATATATATATCTATATGGTATATATATATATATATATATATATATATATATATAATATATATATATATATATAATGCATAGTATATGCTATTATATAAATATATGCACGTTTATATATACCTATGGTGTGTGTGTGTATATAGACACACACACACACACACACACACACACACACACCACACATATATATATATATATACAACCCACACACATACATACATGCATACATATATACATATATATTATATACACATATATATATGTGTATATATATATATATGTATATATACATACATTCATATGCATATAGTATATATATGCACAGGTGTGTATATATATAATATATATATATATATATATATATTAGATATATATATATATATATTATATATATATAAATATATCTGTGTGTTATATACACATAAATGTATATATATATATATATGTATATATATATATATATACATATATATACCACAAACACGCACACACACATATATATGTGTGTAATATAATATATAGTATATCTATATCTATTATATATATATATATATAATATATACTCTATATATGTATATATAAAGATATATATAATATATATATATATATATATATAATAATATATTATATATATATATATATATATATATATATATAATGTGATTCAATCAGACACATCCCAGTTAAATTCCCCAAGTCAAGGTGGTCCAATTACGCAAGTCCAAGTCCATGGAGCAAGTTCCATTTTGCAAGTCCAAGAGGCGATGGTACCCGGATTCACCCCCGTGCACATACCCAGTCTTGTTCTTATTATTTCATAGTGCAAACGACATCCAAATCATGTAATTCTTTTTTTGTTAATTCCTTTTGGATGTCTAGTTCGTTTCTTGTTTTAAGCACAAAGGCAGGCAAGCACGTTAAAGGGGTCAATTCAGTTCATTTATCAAACCTGCCCAGCAGGCATTAGGATTTGCACTGTTTGAAAGATCATGATGATTAAGGCACTTAATGATGTCCAATTCAAGATTTTCTAAAGGGGGGTTTCTAGACATTTTGAGGTTTCCCCCCTGAAGGAAACCCAGATTATTCATCAAAAATTAGTGGCCCAATAGCATGAAAGATCAGCGTGCATGCGCCACCCAGGCCGTCGTTTTCTTAGCCTAGGAGTTTTCCCTCTTAGGTGGGTTTTCTCCTTCAAGGTGTGTGTGTGCTTGGCTGGAAGCTTGAGCTAACTCACTAAGTGACTAATGAAGGCAACAAGTGCCATGTGAAAGAGGAAGATTCATTCATTTTGCAAGCATTCATTCGTCCACTTCAACACGAGGTGTCACGCATGCATTCCTCTTGTACTTTTGAGGTGGTAGCCGTGTGTTCTTTCCTTCCAAGGGAGGAAACATGACTCATGCAGCCTAGAATAAGCAAGGACTAGCTTAAGCTAATTATTTTTAAGCCATTGCATTTGTTTGTACTTGTTTTAAATCAGTTATGTACTAAACCGTATATGTAACTAGTTAAGTATGCTTAATAACTTTCCTAAGCATTAAGTAATCTATTAAGGATTACCTAATGAATAAGGAAGGGGCTGGACGTGCCTTATAAAAGAGGGTGGACATCCCTTTTGTAAAGGTTGTTGAAGAATTGAAATCAGAAGTTGAGTATAAACTCCTCTGTGTGTTACTTTGAATTCTCTACTTGCTTAGCTCTAATTCGGCCGATTAGAGTGGTGTTCAAGTGAGTTTTAATCTTGATTAGGTGGTGAAATCTGTATCCTAATCTAGGATTAACGGCCCTAAAATAGTTCTTAGTGGTGAAATCTGTATCTAAGAAACGTTTTAGTTTTATCGATCTTTCAGTTCAAGCCATTGAACCTTGTTCAAGACACTCTTTTCTCCTTCCTTCTCCACACCATTTTCATTGTTTCCCCATGCCATCTTCTCTTCTTTCTCTAAACACTTAAGCTTTCCTTTCATTCCCTCTCCTTCCTAGTGTGACTACATCAATTTTGGTATCAGAGCAAGTTTCATCTTGGCCTGAAACCAAACCCCCACACGTTTCCTTCCCTAGTCACGCCACAAATTTCAAAACACAAAAAAGAAGTTTCCAGCTTAGGTTCGTGTTCTTGAATTTCAACATGGCTAGTACCAGTGAAATGACCTTTGAAGAAAAGTTTGAAGCTCTCATGAAAAATTATCTAGCAATGTTTTCATCAAAGGTAGAATTGGAGAAACAAAATGAGTACTTGCGAAAGCAACTGGGAGATGACATGAAACAGAAGTAAAAGGCTCTTGAAAGTCCAAGTGCATCTGTTCATGATGAAGATGAGGCAAGTGACTTGAATAGTTCTTCAAGTGATGAAGAACCTCGAAGAAGGGTTCAAGGTGCTAGAAGAACGCCACAAAACTCAAATGATTTCAAAGTTGAAATTCTTGAGTTTGAGGGTAAATTGGATCCTGATGAGTTTCTTAAATGGTTACACACTGTGGAACGGGTTTTTGATTACAAGGACATTCCAGATGACAAAAAGGTAAAGCTGTTGCACTTAGACTTTGAAGGTATGCGTCCCTTTAGTGGACAGATCTTTGTGCTAAGAGAACCAGGAATAGAAAAGGCAAGATTAGAACCTGAGAGAAAATAAAATCCAAGTCGAAGTCCCGATTCCTCCCAGTAACATATCTCCAAGACAGTTATTCCCAAGTGCATAATCTGACTCAAGGGAATTTAACAGTTGAGGAATACATAAGAGAGTTTGAAAAGCTCCTAATTAAATGTGATATTCAGGAGCCTGAAGAACAAACAATTGTTAGATACTTAGGTGGCCCTAATCCTAAGTATTCTAATGTTGTTGAGTTACAGTAATATACCACGTTTGATGAGCTTTGTGTGTTAGCCCACAAAGTTGAACAACAACGAAGAAATAAACCAATCAAACGTGATTTTTCAAAACCTCCAATTCGTACTTCACCTTTTAACAAGGGGAGTCCAAATTTTCCTCCAAGATCATCCCTACAAAATCCGTCTTCCCCTATACCACAAAGAACCCAAACTCCTCAAAAAACCCAACCTCTAGCACGGTCACCGTACCCCCAGCCACGGCTTCGGCCTGGTCCAGAACGTCTCACTTCATTTCCAATGAGTAATCGACGCTATTTCAAGTGTCAGGGACTTAGGCATATTGCTTCTGATTGCCCAAATCGAAGGATTATTACTCTTGCTGAATGGGATGCAGTTAGAGAAGAGGATAAAGAGGAGGAACAGAAAGAGGACGAAGAAGAAGAACAGGAGGACGAACAGGAGGAAGTAATTTAAGCTGCAGATGAAGGAGAAATGCTGGTACTTTGAAGGGTACTAAGCAATCAACGTGGAGTTAAAGATGAACAACGGGAAAACATTTTTCACTCCCGTTGCACCGTTGAAGGCAAAGTGTGCTCATTGATAATTGACAGAGGCAGTTGTGCTAACGTCATATCATTGAGTATAATTGAGAAGTTGGGCCTCCAGGCTATGGCACATCCCCACCCATACAACATCCAGTGGCTCAATCAGAGTAAAGGTCTTCAAGTTAATTCCCGGTGTTTGATTTCATTATCGATCGAGAAGAATTATCGAGATGAATTGTGGTGCGATGTGATCCCAATGGATGCATGCCATATTCTTCTGGGGCGTCCATGGATGTACGATCGTAAGGTGATGCACAATGGATTTTTGAATACCTATTCCTTCTCGAGAGGAGGAAATAAAATCACCTTGACACCATTATCCCCATTCGAACTTTCAAAACACAAATTACAAAAAAGCCCTGAAAGATCAGATATGTTATTTGCCTGTAGTGAGCCTTTATTGAAAGCCTCTTACCATGAGTTTAGAGCTTTTAAAGAATGGATTTTAGCCACTCAAGAAGAATCTGAATCACCTTTACCAGATCATCCTAGAGCTAAATTGTTACTCAAACGGTTTAGTCATATATTTCCAGAAGAGTTACCCTCTGGATTACCCCCGAAAAGGGATATCCAGCACCATATAGACCTTATTCCTGGCTCAATCCTTCCAAACAAGCCTGCCTGCAGAATGAACGCAAAAGACACGTCTGAAATTCAGAAGCAAGTGGAAGAATTGATGGCTAAAGGATTAGTTCGAGAATCCTTAAGTCCCTGCGCCATTCCTGCACTCCTAGTACCCAAGAAAGATGGGAGCATGCATATGTGCGTCGATAGTCGAGCTATTAACAAGATTACTATCAAGTACCGGTATCCAATACCGAGATTTGAAGATATGCTTAACGAGTTGCATGATTCGAGGGTATATTCAAAGATTGATTTGTGAAGCGGTTATTATCAGATTCAAATCAGAGAAGGTGACGATTGGAAAACTGCTTTCAAAACAAAGGGTGGTTTATTTGAATGGTTGGTGATGCCGTTCGGTTTATCAAATGCTCCGAGCACCTTTATGAGGTTAATGAATCAAGTATTCAAACCTTATATTGGCAAGTTCGTTGTCATTTATTTTGATGATATTCTGATCTTTAGCAAGGATGAGAAAGAGCACCAGAATCATTTGACTAAGATTATGAAAGTGCTTGAACGTGAATAATTGTGCGGAAATCTCAAAAAGTGTTCTTTTTCACTTCTAAGGTCACTTTTTCGGGATATATCGTGACTGCTGAAGGAATTGAAGCTGATGAAGCTAAGATTGAGGCTGTTCGAAGTTGGCCTACACCGAAGAGCATACATGACGTCCGTAGTTTTCACGGACTTGCTTCGTTCTACTGGCGTTTTATTCGGAATTTCAGCAATATTACTGCGCCAATGACCGAGGTGCTTAAGGGCACATCTTTTAAATGGACCCCTAAGGCACAAATAGCCTTTGAAGAAGTGAAGGTCAAGCTAACGCAAGCACCAGTGTTAGCACTTCCCTGTTTCGACAGAGTGTTCGAAGTGGAATGCGACGCATCTGGCATTGGAACTGGCAGTGTTCTTACTCAGGAGGGTAAACCATTAGCCTTCTTTAGTGAGAAACTGTGTGACTCAAGATGGGAATATTCCACTTATGATAAAGAATTTTATGCCATAGTTCGATGTTTAGAGCACTGGAGTCATTATCTTATGGCCAGTGAGTTTACTCTCCATTCTGATCAGGAAGCCTTAAAGTATATTCAAGGCCAGCATAAATTAAACTCCCGACATGCTAAGTGGGTGGAGTTTCTCCAGTCATTTCATTTTACTATACGGCATAAATCTGGGAAGCTGAATAAAGGCGCTGATGCCTTATCCAGAAGATACCTATTACTGTTCCAATTAGATGCTTGTGTTCTGGGTTTCGAGCATCTAAAATTATTATATTCTGGAGATGAAGACTTTGGGGAACTTTATGGTGCATGTCAAAAACACCCCAAAGATGATTATTTGATTCAAGAAGGATTTCTGTTTAAGGGTACATGCCTGTGTGTGCCTAAATGCAGTACTTGGGAACTTCTGATTCGAGAAGTACATGGAGGATCATTAGCAGGTCATTATGGTGAGGCTAAAACTCTTACCATTTTGAAAGAGCATTATTATTGGCCCGGGATGCATAAAGATGTACAAGATTTATTGAAGCGGTGTGCAACATGTCAAGTGGCCAAAAGTCACTTACTTCAACAAGGGTTATATACGCCACTTCTTGTTCCAACCCAACCTTGGGTAGACGTAAGTATGGATTTCATTCTAGGATTGCCTAGAACGCAGCGGGGCAAAGATTCAATCTTTGTGGTGGTAGACCAGTTTTCGAAGATGGCCCATTTTATTCCCTGCAATAAAACTAATGATGCTACTAATATTGCAGAGCTGTATTTCAAAGAAGTGACTAGATTACATGGTATTCCACGATCTATTGTTTCAGATCGGGATACTAAGTTTTTAATTCATTTCTGGGTCACTCCATGGAAGAAGTTGGGGACAAAACTGAAATATAGCACAACCTGTCATCCCCAGACCGATGGTCAGATAGAGGTAACAAATCGAACCTTGGGAACACTCCTCAGGGCTTTGATTTCACCCCAGTCTAAGAAAGCCTAGGATCTTCTGTTACCACATGCAGAATTCGCCTACAATAGGGCCCCAAGCAGAGCAACTGGCGTGTCACCTTTGAAGGTAGTATATGGGGCTGATCCCATAACTCCCTTAGATCTGACACCACGCCCCCTAGATTAAAAGCCCAGTGCAGATGCAGATCAGAGAGTCAAGGAAATTCGAAAACTGGATGAGCAGGTTAGAAATAAAATTGAGCAATCTAACCTATCCTATTTTGCTCACGCAAACAGGAAAAAGAAGCAGAAGACGTTCTAGCCAGGAGATTTAGTTTGGATCCATCTCAGAAAAGAGCGTTTTCCAGCAAGACGAAAGAACAAGCTTATGCCAAGAGTAGATGGTCTATTTGAGATCCTAGAATGCATCAATGACAACGATTACAAGGTGGATCTCCTTGGAGACTATGGAGTTTCAGCTACGTTCAACGTAGCCGATTTGAGTCCATACGAAGAAGATGATTACCTGTACGATTTGAGGTCAAATCATTTCAAACAAGGGGAGGATGATGTAATTCAATCAGACACATCCTAGTTAAATTCCTCAAGTCAAGGTAGCCCAATTACACTAGTCCAAGTCCATGGAACAAGTTCCATTTTGCAAGTCCAAGAGGAGATGGTACCCGGATTCACCCCCGTGCACATACCCGGTATTGTTTTTATTATTTCATAGTGCAAACGACATCCAAATCATGTAATTATTTTTTTGTTAGTTCCTTTAGGATGTCTAGTTCATTTCTTATTCTAAGCACAAAGGCAGGAAAGCACGTTAAAGTGGTCAATTCAGTCCATTTATCGAAACTGCCCAGCAGGCATTAGGATTTGCACGGTTTGAAAGATCATGATGATTAAGGCACTTAATGATGTCCAAATTAAGATTTTCAAAACGAGAGGGTTTCTAGACATCTTGAGGTTTCCCCCCTAAAGGAAACCCCAGATTAATCATCAAAAAGCAGTGGCCCAATAGCATGAAAGCTCAGTCTGCATGGGCCACCCAGGCAGCCGTTTTCTTAGCCTAAAAGTTTTCCCTCTTAGGTGGATTTTCTCCTTCAAGATGTGTGTGTGCTTGGTTGGAAGCTTGAGATGACTCACTAAGTGACTCATGAAGGTAGCAAGTGCCATGTGGAAGAGGAAGATTCATCCATTTTGCAAGCATTCATTCGTCCACTTTAGCACGAGGTGTCACACATGCATTCCTCTTGTACTTTTGAGGTGGCAGCCGTGTGTTCTTTCCTTCCAAGGGAGGGAAAATAACTCATGCAGCCTAGAATAAGCAAGGTTAGCTTAAGTTAATTAGTTTTAAGCCATTGCATTTGTTTGTGCTTGTTTTAAATCAGTTATGTACTAAACCGTATATGTAACTAGTTAAGTGTGCTTAATGACTTTCCTAAGCATTAAGTAATCTATTAAGGATCACCTAATGACTAAGGAAGGGGCTGGACATGCCTTATAAAAGAGGATGGACGTCCCTTTTGTAAAGGTTGTTGAAGAATTAAAATCAGAAGTTGAGTATAAACTCCTCTATGTGTTACTTTGTATTCTCTACTTGCTTATCTCTAATTCGGCCAATTAGAGTGGTGTTCAAGTGAGTCTTAATCTTGATTAGGTGGTGAAATCTGTATCCTAATCTAGGATTAAGGGCCCTAAAACAGTTCTTAGTGGTGAAATCTGTATCTAAGAAACGTTTCAGTTTTATCGATCTTTCAGTTCCAGCCATTGAACCTTGTTCAGGGCACTCTTTTCTCCTTCCTTCTCCATGCCATTTTCATTGTTTCCCCATGCCATCTTCTCTTCTTACTCTAAACACTTAAGCTTTCCTTTCATTCCCTCTCCTTCCTAGTGTGACTACATCAATTTTGGTATCAGAGCAAGTTTCATCTTGGCCTGAAACCAAACCCCCACACGTTTCCTTCCCTAGTCACGCCACAAATTTCAAACATAAAAAAGAAGTTTCCAGCTTAGGTTCATGTTCTTAAATTCCAACATGGCTAGTACCAGTGAAATGACCTTTGAAGAAAAGTTTGAAGCTCTCATGAAAAATTATCAAGTAGTGTTTTCATCAAAGGTAGAATTGGAGAAACAAAATGAGTACTTGCGAAAGCAACTGGGAGATGACATGAAACTGAAGTAAAAGGCTCTTGAAAGTCCAAGTGCATCTGTTCATGATGAAGATGAGGCAAGTGACTTGAATAGTTCTTCAAGTGATGAAGAACCTCGAAGAAGGGTTCAAGGTGCTAGAAGAACGCCCCAAAACTCAAATGATTTCAAAGTTGAAATTCTTGAGTTTGAGGGTAAATTGGATCCTGATGAGTTTCTTGAATGGTTACACACTGTGGAACGGGTTTTTGATTACAAGGACATTCCAGATGACAAAAAGGTAAAGCTGGTTGCACTTAGACTTTGAAGGTATGCATCCCTTTGGTGGACAGATCTTTGTGCTAAGAGAACCAGGAATAGAAAAGGCAAGATTAGAACCTGGGAGAAAATAAAATCCAAGTTGAAGTCCCAATTCCTCCCAGCAACGTATCTTCAAGACAGTTATTCCCAAGTTTATAATCGGACTCAAGGGAATTTAACAGTTGAGGAATACACAGGAGAGTTCGAAAAGCTCCTAATTAAATGTGATATTCAGGAGCCTGAAGAACAAATAATTGTTAGATACTTAGGTGGCCTTGATCCTAAGTATTCTAATGTTGTTGAGTTGCAGTAATATACCACGTTTGATGAAGTTTGTGCGTTAGCACACAAAGTTGAACAGCAACGAAGAAATAAACCAATCAAACGTGAATTTCCAAAACCTCCAATTTGTACTTCACCTTTTAACAAGGGGAGTCCAAATTTTCCTCCAAGATCATCCCCACAAAATCCGTCTTCCCCTATACCACAAAGAACCTAAACTCCTCAAAGAACCCAACCTCTAGCACGGTCACCGTACCCCCAGCCACGGCTTCAGCCTGGCCCAGAACATCCACTCCATTTCCAATGAGTAACCGATGCTGTTTCAAGTGTCAGGGACTTGGGCATGCTTCTGATTGCCCAAATCGAAGGATTATTACTCTTGCTAAATGGGATGCAGTTAGAGAAGAAGATAAAGAGGAGGAACAGAAAGAGGACGAAGAAGAAGAATAGGAGGACGAACAGGAGGAAGTAATTGAAGCTGCAGATGAAGGAGAAATGCTAGTACTTCAAAGGGTACTGAGCAATCAACGTGGAGTTAAAGATGAACAACGGGAAAACATTTTTCACTCCCGTTGCACCGTTGAAGGCAAAGTGTGCCCATTAATAATTGACGGAGGCAGTTGTGCTAACGTCGTATCATTGAGTATGATTGAGAAGTTGGGCCTCCAGGCTACGGCACATCCCCACCCATACAATATCCAGTGGCTCAATCAGAGTAAAGGTCTTCAAGTTAATTCCCGGTGTTTGATTTCATTATCGATCGAGAAGAATTATCGAGATGAATTATGGTGCGATGTGATCCTAATGGATGCATGCCATATTCTTCTAGGGCGTCCATGAATGTATGATCGTAAGGTGATGCACAATGGATTTTTGAATACCTATTCCTTCTCCAGAGGAGGAAAGAAAATCACCTTGACACCATTATCCCCATCCAAACTTTCAAAACACAAACTAGAAAAAAGCCCTGAAAGA